>ML796090.1:396364-418757 GCA_009831015.1 Picea engelmannii
AGATTGCAGGGGGTTGTTGTAAGCGGGTCACTAACACAACAATAGGGCCAATAGGGTTGCCACGTAAGACAACCAACTCAATAGAGCCGCCAGAATGGCTCGGGTAGCCCAGAAAGTAGTTGGGCAGTGCCTAGAAAAGCTCGAGTAGACCGCAGGAGCTCTGGGCAGCTTCGTGCATTGGGCAGGGGTTTGAGTAGCAGGCAGTGGGTCTCAGGCAAGGATCTAGGCAGCCGATAATTTTTTTGTTTTTTGTGCCTGAAGGACAAGGCACATATTTTTCAGCGTTTTTTTGGGTATAGATCAGTTCCTGGAGATGGAAACAACTGGTTTGAGGTATGAGGATCATTTGGAGGGTGCCTCTAACTTTCTTCCATGGAAAGTGTGGATTATGTTTTTCTCGAGGGAGAATGGACTATGGAGTCATGCAAATATCGTAGTGATCATGCCAATAGATTGTGCAGAGTTGGCCAAGCATGAGGCAACTGTCATCTAGTCGTCGACTAGAGAGCAATTGATGGTGGAGGGTAGTAGCGAGCGGTTCAAACGCTGGGAGCTGCAGTCGTCGATCTGTGTGGCCGCCGAAGAGATCGCAGGCCAGGGTGTTGAAGCAACAAAGAAGTTGAAGGTTCCCGCAGAAGTTGCTGGGTGATGATAGTAAGGGAATCAACGACCAACAAGAGTTGAGGACAGGAGCCAGCGTGGGTCGAGAAGTTGCAATCACAGCGAAAGGTGTGGGCTATAGACGACAACCGACAACCGACAACCGCACTATTTGACTGCCAACAAATAGAGATTGCAGGGTTTTGATGTAAGCAAGCCACCAACACAACAGTAGGGTCAACATGGATGCCACATAAGACAACCAACTCAATAGAGCCGCTAGAAGGGCTCGGGTAGCCCAGAAAGTAGTTGGGCAGTGCCTAGAAAAGATCAAGCAGATTGCTGGAGCCCCAGGTAGGGGGTTTGAGTAGCAGGCAACGGGTCTCAGGAAGGGATCTGGGCAACCGATAAATTTTTTGGTTTTTGTGCCTACTAGGCACATATTTTTCAGCGTTTTTTAGGTATAGATCAGATCTGGGAGATGGCAACAATTGGTTTGAGGTATGAGGATCAGTTGGAGGGTGCCTCTAACTTTCTTCCATGGAAAGCATGGATTATGTTTTTCCCAAGGGAGAATGGGTCTATGGAATCAGTTGGAGGGTGCCTCTAACTTTCTTCCATGGAAAGCGTGGATTATGTTTTTCCCAAGGGAGAATGGTCTATGGAATCATGCAAGTACCGCAGTGATCACGCCGACAGATTGTGCAGAATTGGCCAAGCATGAGGCAAAGGAGGCCAAGGCAACGTGGATGATCTTAGATTCGGTGAGAGATCATCTTGTACCTCACCTATCTGAGAAAAAATTAGCCAATGCAATGTTCTCGACTTTGTCAAATCTGTTTCAGAGTAATACTGAGAACCAAAAGATGGTATTGAGGGACTGACTCAGGAACACCAAGATGTTCAAGATTGATATAGTGACCAGTTATATCACAAGGATCACTCAGGTTCGTGATTAACTAGGGGCAGTGGGCGAGACAATGACAGATGTGGAGTTATTGAGGGTGGCCTTGAATGGTTTCACCAAGCCTTAGACTTCATTCATCAAAGACATCTGTGCTCGAGAGAAGCTTCCGGACTTCAATCGATTGTGGGATGGTTGCATCCAGGAGGAGACTCATTGAGAGGCTCTAGGAGGCCCGGAGAAGGAAGCTGATGAGAATCACCTTGCACTTGCTAGTCAGGCAAAGAAGGGAAAGGGGAAGGTCAGGAAGAACAAAGGTGGATATTCATCTTCACAAGCTGGCATAGGGAAGGACCTAAGTAAGGTCAAGTGTTTTCATTGTCATAAGAAGGGACACTATGCTTCGCAGTGCCCAAAGAGGAAGAAGGGAGGAAACATGACACGACTAGAGGTAACTGTGTCGACAAAGGCTCATGTAGATGAGTTTGCCAAGAAGTTGGAGAAGGAATTCTTACTTGTTGCCCATCTTTCCTTAGGCACCATATCAACTAGTGCGAGGCTACTAGATAACAGAGCCACATGTCATATGACAGGAGCACATGAGCTGTTCGAGAGCTTCACAGAGTCGGACTTAGACTTGCATGTGGAACTTGGTATGGGCACCAAGCATGCAGTAAAAGGAACTAGGACAATGCCATTCCAGATGGAGTGAGGAGTTGTGTTAAGAGTGATGAATGTGTTATGGGTGCCAAAACTCAAGAGAAGTGTGTTCTCGGTCTCAACGATTAAGAAGAAAGGATTTGACGTAGCATTCCGAGATGGAAAGGCACTGATCAAGCCTAGAGGATCTAACTCAAACATAGCAGTGGTTCTTGGAGTTAGAGAGAGCAACTTGTATAGGTTAAAGGGCCAGCCTATGCGAGCAATGGCAAGCAACAAAGTGGCAGAGAACAAGGAGCAGGTAGCTCCAAAGGTTGAGCAACTCAAAGGGATTCAATGTTTAGGTTCAAGTGGGAAGGAGCAACCTTCCAAGTCTATCAAGGAGTCATGGTACGAGATGGCCATGCAGAAGGCTCAAGAGAAGGAGGCTTCTAGGATCATGTTCAAAGGAAGCAAGTCTTCAAAGACGGGTTTGAACGAGATGGCAGGGATAACTTTCTATTCGGAGGGAGAAACCAATCAAGTGGATTACATAGCAACCATGGTAGCTGATATGATAGCAAAGATAGAGCCATCTCCGGGTGGTAGAAGTACCTTCCTCGCTAAGAGGGAGTGTTGATGTTTTAGCAACATCGAATAGGTACTTCCACATTGTTTTGTGTCTAACACGTGGGAGTCGTCCTTAATGCCTCTCAACCTTAGGAAATTCACTTTATAAGTTAATTAATAAAGTGAATGTACTTTTGTAATTAATGCAAGTTTAATTTAATTAAATGCCTAAGTATTTGACATTAGTAATTAAATTAAATCCTAGCTGTTAGATCTAAAGTGAAGGTGAGATTTAATCTCAATCCTTGATCACTTTGGAGATCTAGGGTTTTGGATTTAGGGTAAACTCAAGGTTATAAAATGCAGCCTATGTGAGAGGAGGAGACATACACAAACACACAAAGTGAGAGAGCGAGATCTCATTGATTGGGTGGAGAAGGAATTCATCCAAGTGTGCAGGGCAAGGGCCGAGGAAAGGAGCAAAGGGGCAACAAGGGAGATAACAACCAACCGACTGATCTTGAGGTTTGTAAGGCTTGGCAATTTGTTGTTTTTTATTCCTCAGGTGGGCCATTATCCCAAAACGAGAACCCAAAGTAATAATAATAATAAATCTCACAGTACTAGTTTTTCCTTCGAGGTTTTTCCAGGGTAATTTACCCATAAATCTTGTGTGCAATGTGTTTGATTTCAGCGTTTGCTTCTGCTGTAATGTTTGGTTAATAACTCAACTGTGCATTTATTCAATAAAGCGATTTTATTTTGAACTAGTTGTCGGGTGTTGGGTTAAGGAAAATTAACAAAGTCAATGCCATCATTAGAATACATTAGATGAATCCAACCAATACCTCGGCATCATAGATAAAACTAAAGGAGTAAGAGAATGCGGGGTTGAGGTAGAGCCTTGCTGCATATATGTGATGATGGAGAGTATTGTTCCATCTTTCATTAATCAATAACCATATTTTGGATCGTTTGTTGAACCCCTCTTCCCCCTTGCCCTGGTAGTACCTATGGATAGTTTCCTTGGCCCTAACCATGGCCTCATACAAGTAGTGCATTGTGGGCTTGTCACCATCAACCAAGCGAAGAACCTCTGCCAAAGGTTTGCTAATGGCACAGACCTCTTGCACTCCTGTCCAAAAACTCTCTTTGTAAACTAGTTTGGTTATTTCTTTCCCACCTGGTTTACTATTGTATGCATTGGCATCCCACTAATTTGAAAGAAACATTCTCTTCACCTCCAACATTGATGTGAGGAGAGATTCAAGAGAAGTGAAGAGTGGCGAAAGATGTGATTGTGGGGCGCACTAACTCCTTGTTCTCTTTGAATTGTATCATGAGGCTAAGAACATATATAAATGTGGTGATGCTCCTAGTTGATTTAATGATATCCTTGATCCAAGAAAGTTTGCCCATGTTCTCTAAAATCAAATCAATGCAATGGGCGACACAAGGAGTCCAATACAAGGTCCATACCTCTACATAAGCAACTTGCCAACAATGGCATATTTAGAAACGTTATTTGTGATGACTTGGACAACATTTTGCAGACCTATCCCCAAGTTGAATCCATCCAACAATTCACACAATAACTTTGATATTTAACATTATGCAAATGCATTGACATATTTGATAAACATTCTTCCCTTGGGATAGTTAACAAAGAAATTTAGAATGGTCCAACCCTTTGACATCACTGTGCATTTGGTGATCACCCATGATTCCCTAAGCTTTTCCAATTTGCGATGTGTGATCAGATTTTTCCCCTTGTAGGAGCGACCCTCTCAACTTGTCATAGGTAGGGGCTGCCTTGTACTCCGGACCAACAATAGCAACAACTTCAAACATTGAATGGTAGAATGGGTTGTTCTTGGCAATGTTCAAAGGAATGTCACTTCATAAAAAAACATATTCGCACAATCTTGTTAACTTCCTTCTTCTCCCTTATTTTAACCAACGACCTAAAAGAAGGTTATGCCCTAGAATTTGATTGAGTGGTAATATGGAGGACTTTTGGGAAAGATGCAAGACAAATTTCTAGTTCATGCTTTGGAGTTTAGCAAGGTGGTATTTCAAGCCATTGATCTTGTCGTTCATTTCCTTCCCACACGACTTGTGACTCAACTACTGCTAGTTATGTGGGTCAAGCAACTCACCATATTTATTTAGTGGGTCCAATGCCTTCGGCATTTTCATAAGGAATTGATTAAACTTAGGTCTAAAAAAGAAACAAAAGTCAACACAAACTAATGTTGCAAATAAAAATCAAACCTAGATAAACATCCCAACCTGTTGGGGGATGGAACCTCTGTCCCTTGACAAAATTGGGGTGTGTTGATCCCTGTAATAATAGGCATCTTTGCTAGTTACAATGTTTGGCAACCCCGCAACAAGATGTTAATGGGACATCCTAAGTAATTACATATATCATTGAACCAATATATGATAAGATTCATTATGCGGATGCAATAGACCTTTGAGATGAAGTATATGAAACCATTGACTTTATGTGTGAGAAGATTTAAACCATTACAAATAAATGAGATCTCAATCTATATCCACAATTAGAACAATTTATCATGGGTGATGGAACAAATTGACCAAGCCTCTTTGTATGGCATCTTTTGTTTTGAATCCAAAACAAGAGGGATCCTTCCAGTAAAAAGAGGCCATGAGGGGATTCACATCAACAATAAAGAAGACTTATGGACCAGATTCAGAGGAAGCATCCCTCATGTGACTCTATTTGTCCAATTTTCACGTGGGTGAGGTGAGTGGAAAAATCAATGCTTTTCAAATATCCAATAGACTGGTGGCAAATCCATGGTGCACATGCCCAAGGGCTACAAGCATTTATTATACAATTACTTTCATGAGTAGTTAGTTCCTCAACTTTTGAGAGGAATAAGAGTACTTACAGTTTTATTCATTGAGAAACTGATGGGGATCTAAGGAGCAGATATCATGGTTTGAATACATAGTGCTTTGTCTTCTTACTCAAAAATATGAAAAATGTAGGGTATAGGGAAATTCCTAAGAAAATGGGACCAATTCACAAATGATGTTGTGTGATGATATCCAACTAGATGGCTTTGTGGAGTTGCCTACAGTCTCAAATCCAATAAATGAGCCATTTAATTTTTTTTATTCGCGTGGAAGAAAGCATGGGAAACTCGTCGAGTACTTCCCCACATTTCGTGGATGGTAAACGAGGTAACCCGTTGGCCCTGATTATGAGGCCTCGCCCCGAGGGAATCAAGAGAGTCAAACCTGTGACCAACAACAAGCATGAAAAACTCACGTCTGGCTCTAGACCTATTGAGCTAACCCTCGAGGCTACATTTAAATATTTTATATAAATCTTTATAATTGATGCAACCTCCCCCCAACACCCCTTGCATCCAGCTTTCAAAATTGGTGGAAGTACACCCTCTCACACTGGCAACCTTGTGTCAAACACATGAATTACCTATGCTCATTAAATCTCGAACCATGAAATCATGTATTTTTGTTTTTATGATTGCCAAATGTCAATAAATTTAGAAATTAATGCCCCCTCTTTAAATCTTTATAATTGATGAACCCTCCCCTTGACACCCCTTGCTTCCATATCTCAAAATCCACGCAACTGCTGGTGATCTTGTGTTAAACACATGAACTGCATACGCTTAAATCTCAAACCATGAAATCATGTATTTTAATTTTTATGATTTCCAAATGTTAATAAATTTAGAAATTGATGCCCCCTTTTTAAAATCACATATGTTATTACCAAAAGACCAAATCTCAAAAGAGATTTTTGGCCTATGCTTTGCCCTTTCGAAACAACCCTTCACCAAAGAACTTGCTTGGACTTTCCTATTTCCTTTGCCTTTTAACATGGAGGGAAAATCTTCATTTTTAGTCCATTCCTAATCTTTAGATCTTAGGCTATGATTTGGTGTTTGTTTAAGTGTGTATGCCTTAATTTCATTGGTCAGGAAGGAACAAATTCTGCGTATGCGAGCAAGTTCTCTGTCACAAATCCCAGCTCTTGCACGCTTCCCACCCACGTAAGACTAGGAGGAAATGACAATCTGAGTTCCATAGTACTTCAGATTGTAGAGTGGTGAGACCTCAAGTCCCCCCCCAACCTCCCCCCCTTGGCAGATCGATTGATATGTTTGAGACCGGTCCGGAGGTGCAGGACCATCCATCCAACAACACATCCTCATAGTGAGAGAGGATTCAACTCTAGACGGATTCAGAACATGGCACCTCACACTCTTTGGATTGCCTCCCAGCCCCAACGGAGCAGTCCGAGATTTATTGAGCTTCTTTTCTTCGGCCTCGCATGTTAGGAGAACAAAGCTTCCTCTCTCCTACATCCTCCTCAGGGTAACACATCCAGATCCCCCTCCAGTACTTGAGGACTTCGACAGTGAGCTAGTGCGACCCCCATCGCCCCCTCGCCATCGGGCATCACATCTAGGAGACATTGACCTCATTGGCTTTATCCTCAGATACTTCTCTCTTGGATAGTATTGAGCTGTGCAACTCCTACCATGGACACTCTCACTTTGTATCACTGCACTTATGATATTGTTATATACACTTTAGTTTTGGTTTTAGCTAGACCTAGGGCTTAGCCTAGTCAGATATTTATCTAGACTAAACTTTCAATTTTCCTCTTTTCTTATATGGGAGTTGCCTTTGCACTCCCACATTTGTAATGTTCCCAAGCCAATTTTTTCTCGGAACCAAGGGTTGTTTACCTGTTTATTTGTTGTTTCAATGTGTTTTGCAGGTTTGCTTCATGAAGTTGCACATTTAGGGTTTGTACTTAGAAGATCATAGCATGGAGATATAGATCTGAACTTATAGCATAAGAAAATGACAAGATACAAGCAAAGAACACCAATATAGAACCAACAACTTCAGATCTGACCTTTATTTAGATAATAGAGTAATCCTGATACAATAGATCTACAGATCTGGGAGAATACCATAAGAATAACCAAGCTGGAATAATAGCTGCTACAACAATGTCCAAAACTGAAGATAATAGCCTCCAAAGGCACCACAATAATTTGGAGAAAGGGATAAGATTAGTTTCTTTCCCTTCAAGAGCTAGATCCAATCCTCTTGGTTGAGTTGCGCCCTCCTGGTTGGCTGTAGCTACTCAATATTTCGGCCTCCCTCCTAGAGACCTCCAAATGCCACCAAAATGACTGGAACAATAGATCGGGGCAAGACAAACCCCCTTGGCAAAGTATCGAGCTGAATGATGAAGATTTGGCCCCTCAGATGGATGAATCCTCTTTCTGTAGTGCGCCCTCCTTCTCTCCAACTCGTGGCAAGCTCTAATAAATCATATGACAGAGAAACCTTCTCCAAAATGGGCTAGAAAGGGTGCCCTAGGCCCTACCAAAAAAACCTAGAAGTCCTTAGGCCCAAAATCCTTCTCCTCTTCCTAGATCGAATGGTTATTCCTCAGATGGTGCATCGTCCTGCTGGAAACCCCGTGAAGCTGTGCATTTCCTCTTCCTGTGCTGATGAATGTGATCTGTACCTGCTGTAGAATGGCGAGGGAGGATTATTGCACCTCCGTGACCAAGCTTGGATCATGTTAAGTGGGATCTTTCACCACCGAGTTGATCTCCAGGGTTTGTTATCCTGAAACCCTCAAAATGTCTTTGTGCTCAAGAGTCCAAGATGCAAAAGTAATAATAATCCAGAGTGGGTGAGAGATACGCCCTCCTTTTCTTTTATACCCTGATCTAATTATCTGTTGAGTTAGTTAACCACTTCTTGGGGTCAACTCCTTGCTTTTCCACATGTGGTCTTTTCCTTTCTTCATTTTACCTTTTTCTCCCAAAGTCAACTTGAAATTATAACATTGTGCTTATGTACGTGCTTTGGGTTTCTTCGTCCCCATGTTCCATGAGACTATAGTCTAGTGGGGACAACTAGAATACTAAGTCTCTCACACCCTCTTCATCAAGAGGTGGGGGACATTACAGTACTCACACTATTGACCTACTTTTGTGGTCATTTGATGGACATTAATAAAATTATTTTATCTTATTTGCACCAGGTCTTGGGCTCCTCTTCAGAGTCCCTACTATTGAAATTTTAAATTTTCTAGTTACACAATTACAATTACTTAATCCAATAGCAACTGTAGTAGGATCACTGAAAGATACACAATCACAGATACAATAGAACACAAAGATTATCCTGGGTAGCCTCGTGGGGGAGAAAACCCAACAACCAAAATCCCCAATATAGATTCCTTCAACCAGTACAATGATGCACTATAGCTCTCCAAGAAAGACCAAGACCAAAACACCAAAAGAACCAGTCTACAAGACTTGTGCGCTGGATCTTCTTATACACTCCAAGATGCACAAGAGAAGTGTGTGAGTGTGTGTCCAAATGAGAGGAACCTATCCTCTATTTATACACAACAGTGTCTCATGAAGAGACATGACTCTTCACCTAACTAACCCATAATAAGTAAAATACCAATAATATAATAATTTCTGTTGAGCGGACTTGTACAATATAATTATAATAACCTTTTAAAGGTTTGACTAAAACAAATATACAAGAATATCTTCCGTAGTTACACCAAAAATATTAACACTACCTCTTAACTAGGTAGGTATTTTTCCAGACACACACTCCAAGTCTGATATCACACGAGCTCACATCCATTGACTGTTGAACATGCGAATCTATACATCCTCGGATATCCATAGTGCAACATTACTACACCCCATGCAACCAAGGTCTGTGGGTAGCTCTCAATAGCTACAACATGTCCCCATGACATCCACTCCCTGCGATGCATCAATACCTGATCATGTGCACTCTTGTCTCAGTGGAAACCCTCGGATATCCATAATGCAACATGACTTCACCCCATGCAATCAAGGTCTGTGGGTAGCTCTCAATAGCTACAACATGTCCCAAGGACATCCACTCCCTGTGATGCATCAGTACCTGATCATGTGCACTCCTATCTTAGTGCCAACCCTTTTTCATGGTGGATGAGATTTTTCCATCTGTCAGTCCTTCTGAAGAGGGACCACACCAAGCTTGTTCCTGAAGTACTCGAACTTCGTCCTCGACAGCGGCTTGGTGAACACATCCGCAACCTAATCCTCGGTAGTCCGAACTGGAGCCTCACTGCTCCCCTTTGTACCATATCCCTGATATAGTAGTATTTGATCTCAATATACTTCGACCTGTCATGGAACACCGGGTTCTCTGAGCACCTGCACCCCTCATATTTTAACCCAACAAAATGTAGTGGCAGGCATGATATGTATTCTCACGCTTGAGGAACTCCTTACCCATATGGGACCTCTGAGTAGCTAGGGATGTGTGGAGGTTGCATTTGAACATCTGCTCACCCTTTGAGATGTAATCAATGTCAAAATCTAGTTGATCTTGCCAATCCCTTTCAAAGGATTATTGAGTGCATTGCATGCATTTGGTCCAGCATATGTGATTGTACCTTTTTCCGAACCAATAACACAGCTGTATGTAAAACATTTGTTTTATTTATGACCACCTATACTACAAGGGAGGGTTCAACTCCAAGCTTGTCTATGGCGTCTTGACAAAGATCAAATTGGAAAGCTGAATGATGTCAGGTACTTGGAGGAAGATGGGATCCATGGAAGATGTGGCAACAATGTTGAATAGTAGCTGGTGACGTATCTGTCCACCCATCTGTTGATTTCAGCAACTTAACCTGAAAATTTATCTGCTTTTGAGAACTTGCTCTTTAATCTAAGAGGTCTCTGTTCGTTTCAAAGAAATGGTTGCTAATACGTATTAATTTAATGAAAAAGCTCCCCTCACTGACTCGATCTTTATCCTGAAAGAGATGTTCACTTTTGCTTTAATTTATTAAAAGGCTAAAGCACTCGACCTCCCCTTTTCTGGATATGGCCGGACAGAGGTTAAAAAACCGTATTATCTTAAAGAGTTTGGAAAAGGCTCTCTCTATTTAGATCACTGTGACAGATCATTTATTCCATTCACTTTTGCTTCTGGCTTGGTCTATAGTTACTTTGGCTTGGTTTGTAGTTTGGTCGCATGCTGTAGTAGAGGATTTCCTGGTGGAAGATTACAGTTTTCCTTTGATAGGGTTTGTGATCGGGTTGTAGTTGCGCTTCCCCTTCAATTTCTCTTCTCTATTTGGCTTATCTCCTGCTTCACATAAGACTCGAAAGTGATCATTTTTCCTTGCTTGATTGCTTTGAAAGAATAGGAAAAGTTGCATGGAATAGTAGGCTATGACTCAAAATAATCAACTTTGCCTCATTTAACTGATTGATTTTCTCCCCACTGCTGCTCCAAGTTTGCAACGGCTGTTCCAACCATCTAAACTTCTGTCTTCTCTAAATTTGCTCTGTTCTTGAAATTTTCCTTCATCCAAATGTGCTCTTTCATCAGATTTAAATGGTAGAATAACAAGTGTTATTTTTGGTCTGGTTCGAAGTGAGTCACAAAAAAAATTGAGAACTTTTGCTGAACCAGAACTGGAGGCCGTTTCTGTTCTGAACTGGTCAGTTTTACCAGTTCTGATCTGGATCAGCCATCAGATAACTGGGCCCACCCATGTGCCATTAAGCCCCAAATCCAGTTCTTCAATCAGTTTCCAGCTGGTTTTGGTTATGAGAATATTGGGTTTTAACATATGCTAGTTAGGGTGGGTTAGATATAAAGGATAACATTCACAGAATGTTGTATTTTTATTATTATTTTTTTTCATTTAAAAAATTTCAAAGCTCAGCATGTCATAATGATTAGATGTGCCTTGTAAGGGTTCAATTGCAGGACCTTTCTCATCAACCAACTATCAAGGATATAGTTTTTTTTAATTTAGTACCCTTTCGGTACCTTGGGAAATATAATTGCATGCTTGCTTCATTTAGTCATCCACATGTCATACTTTACCAAATCCACTTGAGTAGAAACTTGTATTGTGAAATGTCTAATTTTAATTAGTTAGTGGCCAAAATAAGCTTTTTGGGCTTTCTTAAGTATCCATCTTTATGACTGTTGTGAAGAATAATCTACACTGGATGGGTTAACATGATCGGAAGAGGAGAAATTAATTTCATGTGTTCTCAGTCTCTCAGTTAACTGGATTTGTATTTTTGATGATGCAGCGATCAGCTACTTCAAGTGGAAAATTAGGCAGAAGGGCTGGGGGGGCCTCTACAGCTACTTCAAGTGCAGTGGCTCATAGGAGAGGTTCAGAAAGGAGGCGGACAGCAACTGCTACTGTAAGTCTTATATGCAATTTCTCTGGAATGCTAAATTGTGATTGCTTTTAGATGGATTTTGATGTGTTCTTTGTTATCATTTTGGTGGAAGTGCATACATATGCATTCTTGTATCAAGGTCATTCCCGGTTTTCAATTTTTCAATTATTGGTCATTACTTTCAACTTTCAAGAAATTAAAATTAGTTGTTTGGAACTTGTGTTTTGTGTTTATTTAGGAAGATAACTGTACATAAGAATTAAGGGGTCCTCATTTGATAATCCTACTTTTCAGGATGTATATGCTAAGATTTTGATTGAGCTTGCCCTTCCAAATAATTTTTGCTGATAGTTTGTGATCTGCAGTATGTGTTGAGGGATAATACAAGGATTGCAAGCAACAAAGATAAATCCACATATGTTCTATCTCCACGGAGAGAAGATCAACAACACCTTGAGAGTGATCTGTCAATACAAGTTGTTTCCAGGGTGGAGGCACTTGAAGATGGTTCTGGTACAGCTGGGAAAAATACAGGTAATAACTCCAAGTTTATCGTAAATTTTCAATGATGATTAGCATTCTTTTGTCTGATTTCTGAACTTCTTTATAATCTGGATCTATGTGGGAGGGCTTAGTGTTTCTCCTTTTCACTGAATAAATGTGCTTTAATGGGGTGAAATTGTTATGCACACAGCTGCCTGTCTTAGATGTACTTTATTCTCTTCTTTTTCAAGGGTTGTATGATGATTGATCATATATTTTGATGTTAAGCATCCTCCTATTCTTTACCCCCTTTCGCCCATTCTTAAGTTAAGTGGTTGAAATTGGTTCTTTATCACGATGAAAGCTGAGCTGAGTATCTAWTTTGATTGATTGGGTTATATTGTTTTCACATATTTGGTGTTGTTGCACTTATTATCTGCAGTGCTTATTGCCGTTTCTTTTCCYTAGCTTTTCCTTTTGATTTTTACTTGTTAGCCCAATATAAATAACAATCTTTATTTGTCTTTCTGGGCTAACATCAAAGAGCTTTTACAGTTTCTACAATTGAGGGGACAGTAATTGGCACTGAAGGAGCTGGTGAAGCTGGGAAGAAAAAAATGTTGCTCCTAAAAAGCAAAGACAAGGAGTCTACCAATGTAAGTACCATTGGAGGTATTTTTTGTGTTAGAATTGGTGCATGCAATAATGTTATATAAAGAAAATTAAAGCTAGAAGTGGCATGTGATGATGTTATATAAAAAAATGAAGGCTAGAATTACTAATTAGTTAATATTTTCTCATGGGAAATGTGATTAGGAGTAATAATTTCTGACTGCTTCCCAACTTTCTACCTACAGAACATAGTCAACAATAGCATTTACTGTTATAGCCATTCCGAAAAGCAGGACAATTCTTACATAAACACATGTCAATCTATTTGTCTATGGTATCTGGTATGAGGAAACAACATTCATTTTCTGTCTCAGGAGAACTAAGTCTCTGAATAGTTATTATAGTCGCCAAACTTCTGAATTTTGAAATAACCTAGTATGCCTTTGAGCACTTGGCAAACACTATCACTTTGAATGTCAACCTGTCAAGCTGGTGACAAAGAAAGTGCAAGGCTACCGATTTAATATGCTGATTTATTGTATTTTTATTTATGATTAGAGTGTAATCATAATGTAATAAAGATAAAAATATAACTTGGCCATTTTCTTATACAAAAAACTTCAATAGCATATCCATTACATAGATTTTTTTTTCCAAGCAAAAAAGCGTAAATTTTATTTCAATATTGAAACGAAGTTTACATTCTGTAGAAATACATGCAACCATGTATTTTGCCCCAAAAAGAACATCTGGGTAGGGTGGCTGTAATACAGCAGAAACAACCATATAGGCAGAATGACATAGCTGCCATGCAAAATCTGTCCATCACCAGAAGCCAAAATTATTGCAGAGAATATAGTCGATCGATAAGGTTCCATCCAAAAGATACCGACATCTGATTTTTTACAAAAAATTACGAGGCCTTTCTGGTGAATCAGAGATGATCATGCTGTGTAGACAGAAAACCGCTCTGTGAAAACAAAACAGTCCACAAAACAGAAAAGGAGAGAGACCGCAGAACTGATAGCCATAAGAGAGAGAGAGTCAAAAGCTACAAAGAGGTGCCCGAGGGGGCCGTAGGATCGATGAAAGGCCTGTGATAGAAATCATAATGAGAATCATTCTTTTCTTCAGAAATAATCCATGTCCCATAATCCAGCTGTCGTCTTCTTTAGAGAGTGCATCTGCTGTTGAGTATATCCATTACATAGATATTTCATTAATGTTCAAATTGTCACTATAAACCTTTCTATACTGTGTCATGACGACATGAACTAAGTTTTCTCATTAATGTGCAAATCTGATTTTTAAATTTTTTCATGGATGCACAATAGAAGGTACCTAAAGACAGATGTGTCAGTTACAAATATGAGCAGCTCATGAATATTTAACATCTAGGCATGACCTCCAATTATTAAATTATGACTATGGCAAACTGAGTATATTTTGTTGCTGTCAACATGCATGTTCTAGATGTAACCATTTTTGAAATTAGGATTGTTGCAGTAAAACGTTACATGCTCAAGGACAAGTTTTGCAGGATCATTGAAATGATGCTTAAGTTAAAGATGTCAAAAATGATCTCTGCAATGAATGAGATGTCAAAATTTTTCCCTGCAGTGAATGAATAAGCTCTAAGAAATGAAATGACTCTATATTATTGTCCACTAATGGCTAAAACAGAACAATGGGACTCTAGTACAGAAAGTAATAATAACAAAATAAAGAGTGCCTAGGGCATCTGCTTCCTAAAAGAGAAAAGGCTAATGATAGTTACAAATGAAAGTGGGGTTGAACCCAAAATGGGTAAACTGAATGAAGAGAGCAAGTCAACAAACCATGAATGGAAAGATGAAGACAAGGTGACCTTTGGTTATAGTCTAGACTCTAAACCAGTGGAGGAGCATGTATTCTTGTCAATCATTGTAAAGTCATCAATAATGACCTTGATAATGCCATCTAAAGAGTGGCTGGGACGAACAGGAGTATGCTTGGCTAAGGGAGGCAAATAGAAAGTAGGAACTCCACACAAAAGCTCTCTAGATATTCAAGGTCGACAAACTCCTCAAAGAGGGGACCATTCATTTAATGCATTGTTTCCTTACAAAATATGTTGGGCATGGGAGGAACTCCAAGGAAGCAATGACTTCTCTATTTGAGATTTTGGACTAGTATGATGAATTCATTGTGGGGCAGCTTGACTAAGGGGGCACTGCCTTGCCAATCTGCTATTATTGTCCATCTCAATATTTCTGGTGTCTGCATGACATGTGATGTTCCCAATTGGCAAGATCGGATGTGATCAATTTGGTAGATCTAGGGGGAGCAACACAAGGCCCGCCACCTGAAAAAGGCAACAACTTCTCTAAGAGACAAGGCCAACTATCTCTAGTAAGGATCCCCTTGAATGTATGTAAAGACAATGAGAACACTCTAATATCTCATAATAAATGAGACACCTGAAAATGAAATGTTCTTTCTCAACCTCCTCCATAGGGAAACATAGTTTGCAAGTTTTTTTGTCTTGCTGATGATAATTTGTCTAGACTCAAAACTGGTGAGAACACACTATCTAGGCACTTGCTTTGGGGTGCAAGCCCCCATGTCAATGTCATTTTTTTTGTTAAGCCTTGTGGGCCCTCTTTGGCTTGTGGTTGTTATCCAGGTGGTGTATTACAACGTATTCTACAAGCTACTACTACAACAACATAACTCTATGGTCGGATTATGTTCCATGTCAGTACTTACTCTTCTCTTTCCATGTGTGCATGTGTGTTTGTCTTGGGTGTGTGGATAATCCCACATGGATGACACTTGTGAAATAAAGATGGTTTATAAGCCCTCTATCTTCACTAAAAGCTTTGTCAATTTGGACGCTAGCTTTAGGTTCCAAGTCCCTAGGTTGATGTGATAGTGTTCTCCTCACTTTTTTACTAACTTCACCAATGGTATTAGTGTCATGCCTTGTGGCCCATCTCTTGCTTGTGGTTGTTATCTATGTGATGTATGGCAAACTATTACTACAATGGCATATCCCTATCATGGTATTTTGTGTTGTATCAATACTTAATCCACTCTTCCATTTATTAGTGATTACCTACACCAAAATATTTGCCAATTTGTAAGCTAGCTTTGGGTCCAAGTCCTTGGGTTGATGTGATATCATTCCCTCACTTTGATACTGACATCGCCAATAGTGTCAATGTTAGGACTTACGGGTCGTGCAAGTCCTTGGGTTGATTTTATAGCATTTCCTCTCTTCGGTACTAACACCGCCAATATTGTTGGTGTCCAGACTTACTGGTCATCTTTGGTGTGTGCTTGTCATCTATGTAATGTACGAAAAGCCAGTACATTAGAATGTTATATCTCTATGTTGGGATTTTGTTCCCTTGATAAAACAATAAGGTCCTATATATGCAAACACTAGGTGCGTTGCCTAATTGCATCAATGAAGTGTTTGGTTTATATGGTATTTCATGGTGGATTGTGCTTGTAACAATTTGCACTACCTTCCCCACTTCCAAAATCTAGGGTTGTGTGCCATCTATGTTGGGAAGATGTTGGTAAGTGGATTTTGTGCTCATGAAACTTTGAGCATGAGTCTGTGCTTATTGAATGTGAATTGTTTCAAGATTGCTCATTCATGCATGACTCCAATTCTTTTCACCTGGATCTTGGTGATGCAACATTTGTTGACGAACTACATGTAGTTATAGATCGGTTGCTTAATGTCCTTTTCGAACATACTTTGAAGATGGTGCAACTTTGGGTTCAAACAATCCATTGTCCTCTACACCGCTCTCTCATTCGCTCTTGCTTTTTCTGTAGAAAAGAACAATCCACCACCTTCAAATAGTCCTTCTCCTAGGAACAAATTGATTGTTGTGATGGCTACAAGGATTCCTAGTGCTAACACCTCCTCACTTGGCCTTGCTCCTACTTACGATGGTACAACTTGCAGAGGTTAGCATTTGTCTTTGATGGAAAATTCCTTTCCGCTCCTCCAAGTAGAGCATGTGATCGATGAGTTTTCTTGCAATTACTTTGCATGTGCCCTTTGTCAAGAAGCTTTGAGATGGTGGGGTATGTTTGTGCCTTGACCCTCTACCTTTTAGGAGCTACATGACTTTTCTTTGAAGAATTTGTTGATGTCAAGCAATGTTGACCATCGTCGAACCCATGCATTGTCATAAAAGGTATGGATCATTTTAGTTTGTTTCCTTTCCTATTTCCTGATACCTTACATCTTGATCATGGAATTCTATATTCTCCACTACTGGCTGGTGAGAGTAGATTTCCCATCTTTGAGAGCTCGTTTGTGAAATGCATGATCAGTTGAATGAATTGAGTGCAAAACTCATGGATTATGCCAACTCTACCCATCCTTTGCACCACCCACGTACAATTGTTGGCCTAGCTTCTCCACAGTTTGGCTTGTTCGTGCTGTCACTCCCTTTGCTAAACCCGCTCCCAATGCTTCACAAGATACAATCGTTGCCCTTGTTGTTCATTGTATTGTCGCTGTCCCACTTGATGACTATTGACCAACTATTATTCATACCCCACAGAACTATCCCCTCCACCGCTTATAGCGCCTTGCCAATCCCTAACTTGAACCTAATCCCCCTTGCTTTTGCAATGTGTTACTCAGATGATCATTGCATATGGAATGTTTGGTGCATGGATTGTACCGACATACTATCAACAATGTTGTGTGCAGCAAGAATTCTTGAGACCACAATGACCTCTCGACAATCCTCCTTGACAACATGCTCTGATTAGATATTGCTTTTTACAGGCATACCACTACACCACGTTGAATGCCCAATAGCGAGTCTACTTCCTTGACTTGTAGAGTAGGAGGTTCATGATGTCACAACGCCTTGTTTTTGGCATAATAGAAGTAATGGACAGTACCATAGATTTTAATGTTTGCCATGTGACCATGTCATCATTGCTGCGAGGGTACTTAATACCCTTGCCATCATTCTTGCCATTGAATTTTGTATAATGATTGGTCTCATGGATTGACTTGATATAAATTTCTTGCGACTTCTTGAAGTATGTTATGTGACAACTTTTTGATGGTTTGAGAAGAGACAAGGGAATTTTAGGGTCTGATTTGTCGTGTATCGCTTTGGATGTGGATTTACATTATTTTCTAATCACTAATACTTAATGCCATGAAGCTCACATGCTTCAGAGAAGATTTCAGTGTTAATGAAGAAGATTACGGAAAACAGTGAGTTAGAATGGAAGGCTTTCTTGTGTAGGTTCCGTTGTTTCTTTAAAGCTGTGTGCTGACTTTGCATTTCTCAGCTTGTTTTCTTTGCTTTTTTGTGTTTTGGTATTTGCATTCTATTGCATATGCTTTTGATTGAGATATAGTGTATGTCTTTGAAATTTGCACTGATTAGTGTGGCAGCATACAACTCTTCTACTCCTTTTGCCCAATGAGCCTAGAGACTAGTTTTATTCAACTAGTGGTTCTTCTCTTGGTGTTGTGACAACTTTGTATGATGAAGTATCCTTTCAGCAAGTCCAGGGGTTTCTCTCAACAATGAATGAATAGAGACCATTGTTGGCACCTATCTCATTCCTTTTTGTAACGACACCATGAACACTCTCAGGCTACATGATTTTGATATGGCATTCACAAATATTTTCATACATGCATTTCAACATTACACATGAGCATTAAAGGAGAAGTATTTTTGTAGCTAGTGACACTTCTTCGGTGTTGGAACAACTTTGCATGACGAAGCATTCCTTTCGCAGTTCCACGAGATTCTTGCAACAACGGGTGGTGAGAGACCACCTGGTCTTACCTATCTTGCTCCTTTTTGCAATGATGCCTTGAATGCACCTAAGGTATGCGATTTTGATATAAATGAGGCCTTCCGTCATATTTTTGTACATGAATTTCAACATAACACGTGGCCTTTAGTGGCGAAGAACACTTGTGTTAGTTGACAACACCTAATTGATGTTTTGGGTCTTCCAATGGTTCTTCACGTTACCTTCGAAAAAATGATGAGATTGTCACTAGTGACTCGTGAGTGCTATTTGATAGTTGTCCTTGAAATACGTAATTTCAAGATGAATGAAATAGAGATAGATGTTATGGTGTCTACTTCTGTTATGAAGAGTATTCACACAATATAGTGGCAACTTCTATACTTATCCTGTGTGTTCATGTGCATATGAGGTTCTGTTCCTCCCTGTCCTTGCACTTTCATTGTAACACTTATTGTGAGGAGTATGGCTCCGATTAGTTGGGCACAATTTTCTTGAGATCATTGAGCTCAAAGCACTTATGACTTGATGGCAGATGCATTATAGATGTTTGTTTTGGATGGGATCCATTTTGCTCCTTATTTTCTTTGATGCAGCTTGTGACATCATACCTTTTTACATCTGATTGACATGTATGACCCCGATGTAATCATGGCTGTTATGTTTTTGATGCATGCCTAATTGACATTTACAACTGCAATGATTGAAATGATGGTAGTGAGCACTATCAATGATGCTTTTGTGATGCTCTGGCTTCTGTGGATGGCATAGACTGCACGCACACTTCCATAGATTGATGATTTGATTCAATACGGAGAAAATGTGGTTACAACGTGAACATCATTGTGTTTTGATTGCTTATGTTTCTCTTGGGCTTGTACAAGTTTATGCACACTGCACACAACAAATCATTGTGTGCACACCCTTGTTAAAAGAGATTAGTTCATTCTTCCTGTGGAACTTCCCTTGCAGCGTTGGATCAACAGAGTATTGGGTATAGAACATCCAGATTTTTTTGAGATGGAATTTGAGAAATTTTAGTGTGGGTTGAAAGATGTCTACGGACCTGACTGGAGAAAAGATAATTCAATATTGACACAATCTGTTATTCTAGACTTTGTATTTGAGCATATGATTACTTCATACAATGCTTTCAGTGAAATGGCATGCCAATTGTTGTATTTTCATTCCTGATATTGGAGATTGATGAAAGATAGTAAGAAGTGAAAGAACTCTGAAGTATTGAAGTTCCACATCTCCAAGATTACTCTTGGATTCACATCTTTGTGACCTGCCAGTGGTTGCACATGGTCATGGCAGTTGCAACCAGCATCACCAACAACAATAGATGACACAAGGCTCATGTTGTTGAGAATTATAGCTTGGAGAGGAACTTCTGCACAAGTTCTGTGTGAACTTGCAATAAGTAGTTCAAGATATTTTTGAAAAGTAATTTTCAAAAAGTAATTCTATTTTTGAATAGTAAATTCTATTTTATAGTTAACTTTAGTTAAAAAGTGAAAGTCTTATTTTTAGCAGTTGAGTCTAAAAAGTGTATTTCATGCATGCATGACTTAGACTAGCAATAATCTCAGAAATAGATTAGGGTTTTCATCTGAGCTAAAGCTATAAAGACAGGTCAAGATAAAGAGTTCAGACACACATGAATAGTTGAGCGCAGAGAGAGAGAGAGAGAGAGAGAGAGAGAGAGAGAGAGAGAGAGCAGGCAGCCAGGGAAGATGCATTCCCGGGCAGCATGCAGTTGGAGACAACTCTCCGTACAGTTCCGTATGGTCATATGGACAGTGCTGCAGGGATCTGTACAGTTGTTTAGAGTCTGGAGAGGTCCCTACAGTGGTACAGACACACCGTACAGGATGTACACACGTCTCCTTCTACCCTTATCCCTTGAGTTTACTGACATGCCTTGTAGAACTTGTGTTGTAGAACACTTCTCCCAAACCATCTACTCACACCACTCCACCACTTGATGATTCCTACCCACCCTTTTTTGTGGAAGAAACTTCCCACAATGCCTCTTTGCCTATGGTCAATACAGTGGGAGCTAATCTCCACTTTGGACCTCCCTCCTACCCATGCTCACACGATTTGTCTAGTTTCCACTCTTGGACTTTGGATCCATGACATGTTGTTGTTTTCTAGACACTCTATTTTTGAATCTGCTACACCTCACCCTAAACTAAAGCAAGCACAACCCTCTTCCACTCCCAATGTCTCTACACCAAAAACAGTCGTTAGAGATAAGAACGACAACTTAGCCACATCAGTGCACCAATAGAGGACTCTCTAGAAGTTCCTCCTATTTGCATCCTTCATCGATTTTGAGAATTGGTTGATCAAGAGGTGGTAGACCATATTTCAGGTTTTCGTGTTATTTGTTTTTTGTTGTGAAGAATTTAAGGATATTGTATTAGATAATTCGTTGGATACCTTGCTCAAATTGGATGAAGCTATGTTGGATATGTGCTATGAAAGGGTTAGGGATTTGGTTCAAACTTTTCAGACTTTGGAAATGAAAATGTGAGCTTGAAGTTTTAGATCATAGAGACTTGGTCTGTGCCCCATGTTGCTTAGGAAAGAAGCCAAGCCCAAGAAGAGTATTGGATTTGGAAAGACAATTGGCAGAGACTAGGAAAGTGCTTGAAGAAGAGAAGATCACACAATAGGTCATCAAGACTAGAGTTAATATGTGAGCCTGACAAGCATATTTGGATACTATTTCAGTCATCTTATAATATGTGAGCCTGACAACCTGCAACAACCTATCATAAATTCATCAAACAAGACTGTGCTGCTGAAACAACTCTATTCCCTGTTTGCACCTTGAGGATGATAGAAGTATAGAAGATTGATGCATAGAATTTGGAGAAGCAGTGAGTGTGGCCACCTTTGTTAGCTGTTTTCAAAATCTTCCCAAATTATAGTCGAGATTGATTCTCTGAGAATAAGCAACTTACATCTCTCCAACATGCCCTTGATGCAATCTTTCTTTTGTCCAGTATTGCAGTCGAGATTCAAAGTGAGATTGTTAAGACTTCCAATCATCTTGTGCAGCAGAGTGTTGCTAGACTGCTTCTTGGTTCTAGTCAGACGTAGTAGCTTTGGAGGTGTGGATTTTTGGATTGCAGCCAAGAGGGATGTTAATATTGTGTTTTAAAAATTGCCATAGATAATCCTTACAAACGATACGACCATCAATAGTTTGTAAGAAAAGTTATCTAGAAGGATAGCTGGGGGATTAAGCAGTGGACAGAGAGAAAACCAAGTAACCTAGATAAAGTTGATAGATGACTGCCTTAGGTCATAGTTACCAAGTTCGAATATGAATAAGGTAGGATACAAAAAAAATACAAATGAAGAAAATCTGGTGCTGAAAAAATTGGGCACTATGCATAAAAAATATGCATTTTTTTCAAAATTTAGGTTTTAACAATGTAATCTTCCTTCCTCACCTCATTCAAGCTCAACATGAAGGGATCAAAATCATTCCCATTCC
>ML796091.1:23752-43674 GCA_009831015.1 Picea engelmannii
TCATCGCCGTTGATCCGGGCGCGTCGATCTGGACCATCAGAGAGGTGCGCCCCCGATTCCGGACCCCCCCCGCTTAAAGGTAGAAAGGCAGGGGGGGTTCGAAATTGCATGTGTGCCGTTGATTTGGGCGCGCGAATGCACGCCGTCCAGATCCGTTCACTGCTTACCACGGGCACATTTACATTCAAAACTTAGGACAAGTGAGTTTTAACCCATTCTTTTACATTCTAACCCTCTCACAAGAAATATCGCTAACACCAATGAACTTTATAATATTTGATGCCATATGATTGAGTGCCTTTCAAATATTTGATCACTCGTTTTGATGCGTTCCAATGACCTTCACAGGGCTGATGCATAAACCTGGAAAGTATTCCTACAACAAAGGTTATGTCAGGACGGGTAGCAGTAAGATAAATTAAACTTCCAACAAGCTTCTCGTACTTTGTTGGATCTTCAAATGTGTTGCCTTCATTTGAAGTGTTAGATTCTGCTCCATCGGAGTGGAAACATAATTACAATCATGCATCCCAAATTTGCTCAATAGCTCTCCAATACACTTTTTCTGAGAAATAAAAATGTACTTCGGTTTTTGATCTACTTCAATTCCTAAATAATAATGAAGCAAGCCCAAATCAATCATATCAAAAACCTTTCTTAGCTCTTTCTTAAAGGATGCTATATAATCATCATTGTTTCCTGTGATTTTTAGATCCTCAACATATATGACTAGGTATACAATTGATTTACCAACCTTCTTGAAAAATAGAGTTGCATCATCTAGATTGAAATGTTTGTAGTTTAATTTCAGAAGATGCCCAATTAATTTTTCATACCAAGCACGTGGTGCTTGCTTCAAGCCATATAAATAATTTACCGGTTTACATACCTTATGCTCTTGACCTTTGACAGTAAAACCTTCAGGCTGAGTCATATATACATCTTATTTCAAGTCTCCATTCAAGAATGAAGTCTTAACATCCATATGATGAATTCTCCATCCTTTCCGAGCTGCCAAAGAAAAGAAAGTTCGAATAGTGCCCCATTTTGCAGTAGGAGCAAAAGTTTTTGTGTAGTCAACACCTTCTTTCTGAGCATATCCTTTTGCTACAAGTCTTGATTTGTGTTTATCAAGAGAGCCATCCACTTTATATTTGTTCTTATATACCCACTTGCAGCCAATAGGTTTGATTCTAAATGGAGGGTCCACCAACATCCAAGTTCCATTTTTTATGAGAACATCATACTCTCTCTGCATTGCACTTTTCCCTGCATCACTAGTTACTGCTTCTTGAAAGGAAGCATGCTCATCAACAACAGAAAAATTTAATTCACAATCAAAAGAACTCTGGAAACTGTTACCTGAGTTTGAAGTAACATTCGTGACAAACTCATCATATTTTCTTGGAAATGTCTTGGTCCTTGTTGATCTACGTACTGATTGTTGTGATGTTTCCTCAGCTTCAAGAGCTGGTTCTTCAAGAGATAATTCAAGGACATGTTTTGATTCCCTGTTGTCATTCAAAATTTCTTCTCCCACATTCTCTACATTATCTAATAGAGAACCAGAAGAAGAAGTTGATGTTGTCGAAGGAAATTTCAAAGATTGATCTAGAACATGAATCCCCCCTTCAAGATTTTGAAGTTCATTATCCCATTCATGATAGAATTTTTTAGAGTGAAATCAATAGTCGAGCAAGTTGTTTGTCAATAGTGATTTCATCTTTATCAAACTCAAAAAATATAATATCTCTAGAAACAAAAAAAATAAAAATTGTTTGCTTCATCGTAAATTCTATAAGCTTTTGAAGTATTAGTATATCCCAGAAAAATGCACTTTTTGCTTCTTGCTCCCAATTTATTTCTTTGTTGTTCAAGAATCAACGCATAGCAGGTGGAACCAAAAACTCTTAAATGCTTGACAACTGGAAGATGGCCATGCCACATTTCATAAGGACTTTTATTTTGAAGTGCAATTGAAGGACTTCTATTCTTAATGTAAACAACACAAAGGACTGCCTCTCCCCAAAACATTAATTTGACATTCTTAAAAAATATCATTGATCTGATCATATTCAACAAAGTTCTATTCATTCGTTGTGGATTAAAAGGAACAATGGTCTGATGTTTGATACCATTGTTCTGCAAATATTTGTCAAAAATTGAAGATGTATATTTGCCACCATTATCAGTTCTAAAAGTTCCAATATTGAGTTGAGTTTCATTTTTAATCCATAAATGAAAATTTTTTAATGTATCAAAAGCTTGAGATTTTTCTTTTAATAGATAAACCCAACACATCCTAGTATAGTCATCAATAAAAGTCATCATATATTTATTTACGTTTGCGGATGGAACAAGCATGGGCCCACATAAGTCTGAATGAATAAGACCAAGCTTTCTAGAAGCTTTGAGAAAGTTGTCTTGGAATTGTAGGAAGTCCTTTAATTCCTTTCTGCTTCATAATCCCGAGACTCTCAAAATTAATGTGACCAAATCTAGCATGCCATAACAAACTGGAAAATAAATTACCACTATGCTGAGCCAAATTTGTTTTCTTTCTTATATGGATAAAACGATGCCACCAAACACATGAATTGAATGGCCTTTCTTTCTTATATGGATAAGAGACATAAAATTTCTTTTTAATTGTGGCAGATAAAGGACATTATGGAGTATTCTAATTTCAACGATGCCACCAAACACATGAATTGAATGGCCTTTCTTTCTTATATGGATAAGAGACATAAAATTTCTTTTTAATTGTGGCAGATAAAGGACATTATGGAGTATATAATCAGCATATCCTGGTAATTTAAGTCTAACTGAACCAATTCCGAAAGGTTTTAACTGTGACTTATCAACAAAATAAACTACTCCATCAATTTTAGAACTGAATGTCTCAAAGAAATCTTTTCTAAATGTCATAT
Organism: Picea engelmannii; assembly: GCA_009831015.1. Taxonomy (NCBI): domain Eukaryota; kingdom Viridiplantae; phylum Streptophyta; class Pinopsida; order Pinales; family Pinaceae; genus Picea; species Picea engelmannii. The sequence continues at coordinate 26,683 of ML796091.1, forward strand.
GGCATGTGGCTCCCGTATCTAATAACCAAGTTTCATTCCAAGAAGATAAAAGAAGTACTAAAAACTTCTTCAATGTCAAGATTGTAATGTGCGACAACACATAATGGGTGCAGATTTAAGAGAAATACCTTTCTCTAGTGGTTGCTTAATGTTTATCTTGATTTTTCTCTTTCTTATCAGGAATCTTCTCCCAAGGAGTTCTGCAAAAACTAGTTGTATGACCTATTTTTCCACATCTATAGCATTATATAGATTTCTTATCTTTGTTTTGGTGTTGTTACTGAAAATGTTGTCTGTCACCTTGATAAATTTTACCCCCCTGCCTCTAAACTGCTTTCTACCATGACCTTTGTTGCTAGTATTATGTCTAGTAGGATCATTACTAGACTTCTACCCTTCCTGTGCAAGACATACAGTTTCGGCATTGGGAAGTGACTCCTTCTTCCCAAAGGCTTTTTCTCTTTCCACAATTTTCTCAACAAGTTTATCAAAGGTCAAGTTTTTCATTTTTTCACTAGCTTGAAGAGATTCAAGATAGCGTGAATAAGTGGGGTAAAGAGATTTGATAAAAGCTATAAGTTGTAAATCAACTTCTACACCAGTGGCCTTAATATCATGGTAAAGAGCTCTAATTTCAGAGGCTAGCTTCATTGGATCATTATCTTTCATCTCTAAATCGAATAACTTCATTATTATTTGAATAATTTCAAGTTCAAAATGAGATTCATAAAGATCTTTGAGTTTCTTTAAGACTTGAAATGTAGTTTTACAAGAAATCATATGTTTGCTTACCTCTTCACTCACTGAGGTTGGATCATTATCTTTCATCTCTAAATCGAATAACTTCATTATTATTTGAATAATTTCAAGTTCAGAATGAGATTCATAAAGATCTTTGAGTTTATTTAAGACTTGAAATGTAGTTTTACAAGAAATCATATGTCGGCTTACCTCTTCACTCATTGAGGCAACGATCAATGCATAGGCCTTTTTGTCCTTGCTCTTCCTAGCAAATTCCTTGGCATTTGTAGGCTCCTCTGGCTCACTGTCACATGAGCTATCATCTGGGCTATCATTTGAGTTCTCACCAACATTTTCACAAATACCATCCCACAAATCGTTAAAAATCAAAGTATGCTTGATTTTTCTAAACCACTCCTGATAATTTACTTTCCCATAAAGCACAACTCCCACTATCGAGATTAATGAATGCATTTTAAAGGATTTTGTTCTCAGAAATTACATAAACAACTAGAAATCAAACTTTCATCACAGACTTGTTTTAGAATATGAAAAAAGAATTCAAACGATGTACCACAGCTCCATCTCTTTGCAGCAGTTTGTACATGCGGGGGTTCTCGGCCTCTTCAGTGCGGGTTCTGCAGGGTTTTGGCCTCTATGTAGAATCCTCTCCAGTCAGCCTCTGCAACAGATTAATTCCACATCTGCGTAGAATCCGTCTCTCTCACATGAATTTCACCACTGACACGGAGCGAGGAAAAATTCACAGAGAACATATTGGAGGTTTCTTCTTATTACAGAATGCAGATACAAAACTTGTTTATATGTTTAGATGGGGCAGTTGGGAGAACAGTTCAACTGTCAAGCAGTTGAACGAACTTGAACGAACGATGCCCAACTTAATTAACAATACATAACTTCCGAGAACCTCGGAGGATTAGTTAACATTGTTTATGTTCCTTTTCCATAGAGATTTGACCCTTTATTGCTTTATTTTATATCATGTGCCTCTTTTCCTTTGAGTTACTTTGTTGTGCCTTCTTATGGTAGGTCCCCACTTGTGTGACATTTATTGTTTGGTTTGTAGTGTGACCACCTTATCTTCCACTTGTGTTTATTTATTTATTTTCCACTTGTGTTTATTTATTGGCATCATTGTTATCATGGCTTAGTATGAGTAAACTAATCTTGTAGCAAATTATTCATGGTTTTCTACAAGTTTTTTTATAATTTTGGTAGGATTTTTGATAGATTATTGGAATTACAAGTTTTAATTATTGAAATTGCAATATAGAATTGTTCCAATGAGAATGGAATTTACGAATAACTGCAGTGTTAAAATTTGCAAAATTGTAGAATTTCTTTTTCAAAATCATGTCATTGCCAAATTCTGTCAAATAAACTACTACTGAAGAAAATTTACTTCAAGATGAAATGACTCCGTGCTTAATCAAGGTGTCCTGAGGCTTCATTATCCACTAGAGCACCAACCGAGTTTTTTCTATCAGGTTTTCTCGAGTCCTTACTTGGAGGAAAAAAAAACCAATGGTAAAAGTTTGTCTCTTTTCCGTGTGCTTTCCATTCATATTCCCCCCCACCACCGAACTTCCTGCCCTTTCCTCTGGGTTTGTACCATTCTATTTCAGGGGGTTTTGTCCTCCGTGGAGTCCTTGCATTGGATGCTTCTTCAATTCCCTGGTGGTTCTTTCTTCAGCTCACTTTTCATGTGCTTCAGTGACTCGGCGATATTTTCCTACTTTATCCTTTCTCTTCTTTTATCGTATAAGCATACTTTTTCATTCTTCGACCTCCTCTTGTCCCTGGATTCTCTCCACCATAAGTTTTATGACCTGCCAAGCTTTCCCATTTTTTTTGGTACAACTTCTCTAGTCCATCTTCCCTTGGCATTCCGTCGGGTTTTCTTCCTCCAATGAGATTTTTTCAACCAGAGTTTTGGAGTTTTCTTACTAGGCTAAAAAATCACTGCCAAAACCAGGTTAGCCTCCCTTTCTCGATGAACAAGACCTTACTTTGTTCAACATTATGGACTACCCTTTGCATTATGGACTAGTGCATTTGTCATGCATTGGAGATTTATGAAGGTACCTTTTAAACCAATTTCAACGTTAATAATTGAATGCAATGACTTAAAAGATGATAAATAAATATTCCCTGAGAGGACTGACAAAACATAATGCCCTCGTAGAGTTTAATGGAAATTGGTATTAGAGATAGATGGGTTCGAATTCAAAATTAAACTTCCCATGATTGTTTGAGTTGGTTTTAAATAATCTTGTCATTTTAGAATTGATTCTCCCATTATCAGTATAATTCATCACATCTACTGTTATTGGAGGTCAACAAATTCATTATTTGCTTCTTGTCAAAGCATTTATCTGTATGAACTTCCATTGATGAGACTAACATTTTTCAAATTAAAAGACATACCGAACCTCAAGGGAAATTTGGCATGAGAGAAGGTACATGGTTCTGTCAAATTCCATCCTGTCATGAACATAATATTCTACACATACATAATATTCTATACATATGATTATGTCTCATTGTTAAATAAGATATTGTCTTATAGTTAGTCACCCATTTGTATTTTTCTTTAAACTATGGAAAATAACTCAAGAGTATATCCAATAACATGGGCTAGAGATGAGCTCAACCCGCAAAACACAACAATACACCTCTTTGACCAAGTGATTGGCTAATACACTAATGTGCATCCCCAGATGCATGCCTCAACCATCTAGCACTACCAACCATGTTTCTTTTCTTTATTAACCATCTATGAGGCTAAATTTCACTTGTAACATCAAGATATTATGGAATCTGTATGCAAATATGAAATATGAATAGAAATAAGCACTACAAATTTTGAATCAATTCATTACCCATCATTCCTCCAAGGAATTAACAAATATAAATCGTTATATGAAGATATAACTATGAATACTTATATATAATTAAAACCATGCCTAACAAAGTGGTTGTTGAAGAGTGATTTTCCACCTAGCCATAGGACTCGACTATGGATTCCACCCCCAAGCCAAATCATGATATCACTGAGGTGAATGAATCTAGTACAAGGCTCTAATCTCACTCAATCTAACTCATTACTCTCATGATAAAGCCCATTTTCTCAATGCATAGCTCTCCAAGCCCTCACCCAACCATAAAATCGTCGTGGCATTCTCATGCATTGCCCTACACAACACAAGGAATATCTTCCCTTTCTTTGCTCAATGGTCTCTCAGAGATCTTCTTCCCTTCCAATGCTCTTTAGTGTATGCAAAAAGAGTCTAACATTTCGATGTTTTTTAAGAATAATCTAGGATAGATAACATTTGGCCTCAAGATAGTCAATGAACAATGATAATAGGGTTGTCTAAATATTTCTATTTCAACTATTATGGACGTCCCAACCATGGTTTCTGTCTCAAACCACCCCCTTTTCACTCACATTTTTAGTAGCAAGCTTTCTAACTTCTACAAGCTCTTACCATTGACAAGTTCATGGGAAACTCTTGCCATTTTTCAGTCATAATTGCGATAACAAGTAGGGAAACAAATCTCGTAACATGGAAGCTTATCTCCTCGTCGTCCCCATATATGGATGGACAATAATAATGTTGGAATGCTTGGAAAAGACAATGGGAGACCTTTCTTGCATGAGACCTACTATCTTCCCAAAGATATGACACGTGTACTTGGTACATACACACAAGTCAAAGATTGACTGGACAACTTGTTTGAGAGCATGATAATGAAAGGTGAGTACTCCAAAGGATAATGATAAAGTTAAATCACCCAATAACCCCTCTTCCTCTTTCCCTCTTGTGGTATCATAGTTTCCTTGTTGCTTCCTCAAGAAATATTTTTGGTGAACCTTATTTTATTACAATTTTTCCTTTTTATACATGCTTTTACACATACATAACTATATCATGGAAAATACAACAATCACACCTTAATCCTAGCTCCCACTAGGTTTCATATACATTCACTAGTCAGGCCTTGGCCTTGAGCTTTGCACTAGGAATATTTACAATGCAACACAAAGGCATTACAAATTAGTCCACATGACTTGAATCCTGACTCAAACCACATCATACAATTAATACATGATTTATTACATTATAATTCAAGGTTAAAACTGGGTTATTGCATTCCCCTACCCCTTGGAATTACACCATCCTTGGTGTATCTTTCTTTCTAGGAACGAGGTTAGGTCTCCATTCTTTAACTACATCTGCAATGCTATCTTCTTCTTTTCAACTAGCATTTGTTGGCTATCATGGACAACAATGTTCAATCATTCCTCTCACTCCCTTGAGATGCTTTCACGGCCTTGGAATTTTAGCATATACTTAGAATAATCATAAAGGTAAACATGCATACCATAGTTATTTCTATGTAGCAAGTATTATATCCATAGGAATTTCAAATTCGTAACTAAAGCATATCTATATCCATAACACAAGTTAAAGTATGCAAATCAACACAGTACTTATCTATATGAATATATCTATGCTCCACAAGGTTGCCATGGGCAAGGTTCAACGCATTGTTTTCTCCGAAACATCCAAAAAATATAATGCCTTCTTGATCCTCGGTAGCATATATCATGAATCTCTCACAACATATTTATTCAAGTCACTTCTTCCTTGTAGCTACTCATTATTTTAGGCTCATGCATTCCCTTCTCTGCTAAACAACCCCTTGGGTGATCCATCATTTACCAAAGTTTTCACATGAAAAAATAGCGTAGACTTATAGAGTCTTACAACCGATGCATTCCACTTGCAACCTTTAATAAACAATAGAATAAAGAAATCAAGGCATATCACATGTTTCAGTGTCATCATAGTTACAACATCCTCCCCATGTTTTCTATCATATAATAGTCATCATTTTTCCTTACTAGATAGATCCATCATCTCACATGTATCATGCACACACAGTTACCATGAGATGTCATGATAAAAATTTCAATAAAAAAATTGAATCTCTTCCATATAGATACTAGATTTCACAACTAAGAGATTCCTCTCATAATGTTTGGCCCTTGCATGCTATAGTTTCTAGTTTTCATTATGGACTTACTTTCATAGCCATATCCAAGACAATTCTACCTATAATTTTGTTTTTTTTACAAGCTTTCATTTATCCAAACAAATTATGAATACTCACGCATATAACTCGTTCATTACAACATCCACAATGGCACATGAAATGATCTCAAGATTATGACACACCAACAATTCAATCACTTTACATTATTGATATATTAATTGCAATGAAAAGGAAAATGTATCCACGCTTATTCATTCAATGTATCTTTTCATTGATGAACAAGAATACCATAATGCCAATTCATGTGATCTACCATGACAAGTCAAAGGGTTCAACCAAAAACTCTACCATCTCGACACCTTCCCATTTGTAGATTTTAACCTTGTACAATTAATTATTGCAAATAAATTCTTAATAAAAACAGAAAATATACAATAGCACACACACATTACACAGATATTTTACCTTGGAAACCCAAACCAGGAAAACCAACAACCTGTTTAGAGCCGCACCTCTAATTATTTTATTCATTATCATCTTCATTGTTTACAATAAAATACACACACACACACACACACACACACACATATATATATATATGATCTCGTGGCATCCAAAACCCTTGATCCATTGACCCAGATTAGTCAACGACCCTAATTCCTTAGCCAAAATTAGAAAACCATTGGTGAAAACCATGTATCAAAAAACCACTAAAAACATACACAAAAACCACCAATTTTTTTTTTTTGGGGGGGGCACTATCCTCGAACCCCTGCACAAGGGGGCTCCCACCCCCCTGTGACCCCCCGCGTGCCTAATGCAACGTAGAAACTAGGTGTGTTCATGCAAAGAATATAACACATTTCATCATTTTTTTCACATGGTCTTAGAATGCTTTCAAATTTCCTTTGATTCTTGATAGTTACTATATGTCTCCTAGGGAAGTCCAAGCCCAAGCATAACTTGATCCTTTATCATCAATGACATCCTTAACCAATAATATGGTTCACCCCTCTCATACATTTGAGGTACATTCCCCCCTTTCTCTTAGCATATTTACTCTACCATCTAGGATCTCTATGGCCTTTTCCTTAGGCAATCATGATGTTTATCATGTTCTGCAACTTTCATTACTTGGATATCTTTCCTTAACTCAAGGGGTTAATAACTTACGCCCTTGTTTTATGGATGAGGCTACCATTCACTATCCATTGGTACCTTCTATGTTCCCTATAGCTCACATTGCTATTTTGTTGCATACAATATCCAACTACAATAATCAAGATCTCCCACAACTCTTCTTTGCAATCCAAATTGCTTATGTCGATCATAGTCAATGCATTGCTTGCATTTTGGATAAGATTATTGTTGGACAGGAAATTCCAAGAACTAAGTGTTGAGGGTGTGGGAAAAAGTACGAAGGTCAACAATTAGGCATGCAAAAGAAGATAGACAGGTAAAAGTAGGAAGAACAATAGTCGAGAATGGAAAAGCAGCATGCAAGTGCAAAGGCAGGAAAAGCACGCCCAAATAATGAGTTTTGATGAGTTGTAATCATGATTTGTCATAGGGTTTTGAGATAAGTGAGTAGGGTTTTGATCCCTAAATTCTATGTATAAATATGTAATGGGGTGGGAAGAATAGGTTGTTGTTGTGTTGAGCGAATAGGGGTTGAAAGTTGGGTTGGTGATAGGTCTAGGTTGAGAGAATAGACTGAGAATGAGAGAGATTCTATGTCTAAAGGTTTAGGGAGGGTTTGCAGAGAGAGGCTTGCATTGCAGAGCGGCTAGGCAAGATGGGGAAGTATATCATGATGTATCTATTATAATCATAGTGTGCAAGCCTGAGATGATTGCACAAAGAATAATAAAGAAGTCAGTCATTGTGGACGTAGCCCGAGACTTGGGTGAACAATGTTAAATTCTGTGTCTAAATGTATTTTTATGTGATTGTTCATGGATGTTCTATTTATGCATAATTAAAACTAGATCTGTTTATTAGATGATTGATGCGCAGTAATTATGAATGTTACAATGAATAGTTTATGTTGTAATGTGTGTCACAATGGTGCTGCATAATAATAGTTTACTAATTAATAAAGGGAAAAGGGACAAAGAATATAATGCACAAGGTAGATAAGTAGGATTGAATATGGTGATAGCCTTCCATCCCCTCGTCCCTCCAGAAACTTAGTTCCTACAACCCCAATAGATACCTCGAGTGAGACTTCACTTGCATGCAGGTGATGTCGAAAATGTCGATATCTGAAGGGTTTTGTTGGTTAGATAACTTGAACCTAGGGTCTTATAACCACGTGCCAAAAAATGGTTCTATTGTTGGGACCTGGAATCTGTGATTGAGGGAATGTTTTGGAGGCTGACTAAGAAAGAGATTTTCGAATGGATGGAAGGGAAGGAACGAGAATTTTCCTAAGGAGAGAATAGAAATCTCAAATGAGCGACGAGCAATGGATGCAAAGGTATGTGAACACAAAGTTTCATGATAATTTTTTTGGTGGATTTCTGACTATCTTAACTAAGTGGCTAGAAATATTAGTGGAGAATACCATAAGGTACCGTACTACAACGTTGAGGAACTAGACTCCTGATGTAATATCCCCCGGTAGAGCCCCAGTTCTAATTATGAATTGTAAACATATTTGATATGCTGGTGAGCCGAGTTATAATAAGCTAGGAGGCTTATGTGGTGATTAGGCCAAAGAGCCTAGGATGCTAAGGCTAGGAGCTTGTTTTGTATATGTAATTATGAAAAATCATTAATAGAGATATACACATCATTGTGTGTAGACCGACCACGAAGAAAGAGTGATGGGGGACTAAGCTTCCACAAGGCTGGGCAAGGGAGGGGGATAAGTGTTTGGGCCTAGGGGATAAGATAGGGGGCTTACCTCTAAAGGAATAATATTTTAATATTAATTCTTGAAGGCTAAGGTTGACATGTTGAGTGTTGTCCTAAGTTCTTGGAAAATGAATGTATGCTAAGTGGAGTGCATGCGACTGCAGGAAGACAAGTGTCAACCTGGGTGCATGCAGTTATAGCTGGGAAAGCCAACGTTGTTGGGTTCGCTTCCCATTCTTCCAACCTCCGCATGAATTCACTAGTAATTCGGCCATTCAGAGTCGAAACCCGTTTTTCCTCTGCAATCGACCTCTGCGTTGTTTCCTGGTCACGAACCTAGTGAGAACCCATGGGAAAACCGACTGACTGAGCCGCATCTTTCGTGAAGACCGAGAATCCTGTATATGTGTGTGTCATGTGTGTGTCATAATGGTTGGCTATTGCGGCCACGCAGTTCCTCGACTAAGGGTGGCTTGCTACCGTCATATGTTTCTTACTGAGATGTGTTATGTCTTAGTGTGGACGGTTGTCGCTTTTGGACGCCCATACCTAATTTCTGGTTGCTACTGTCATCCCTGTGTGAATGAGTGGTGAACCATTGTTGTTGTCCTCATTTGGCTGGAGTTGAGTCGAGGAGTGTGCTGAAGAAATGGGTTGTCAAGCTTGTGGTAGAAGAGGCAGGTAGTCAGACCTGTGAGCAACTCTCTCCAGGTGAGAGAGTCTGTTGGGAAGTGGTTTTCTCCCAGAGAGAGTCTAGCACCAGCTACAGAGCTTTGATAATTCTTGATCCGACCTATTTCCGAGACCTAGAGAGGGAGGTGAAGCACCGATGGACTGTGCTTGTGAAGTTGTATACTCCCGGGTGGAACATGCATGTGGGGAATGAGAGTCCATGAGTAGTGGGCGTAAGAAGGCTCCTAGAGAGAATCCTTCTGGTTGCTTTGTGCAGTTTCCTATATCCTTAGCCTAGTCTAGGATTCTCTTGCCCTGGGTGGAGCTTGGTCCCAGCTTGGGGGTGACCCACTTCTGAGCGTGATGAGTAGTGTGGTCTATGGCTGGGAGGTTCGTGGAAGTTCTTCACGCAATTGGTGGTGTTATTCTAGTTGAAAGATAAGTATAATTTATCTGCTTAATTTTATGTTATGTATAATGCTAGAATGTTATCATGTGTTCCGTTGCATGTATGAATTGTTGTTAATTCTATTTAAATATGAATGGTAACAGTAACTCTATGTTAAAATGTGTTAATTTGATTTAATGCATATTATATTTATATGTGAATATTCCGTAGTAGTGGCATTGCTCGGTCTCTGTGGAAGGTCGAGGATTCTACAACTTGGTATCGAAGCTAAGTCAGAGTTGAGTAGTGGCATTCCCCAGGCCTGTTGATGGCTAGGGATTTTACAAATTGGTATCAAAGCATGGTTACAACACTGAGCCTGGATGGGCCATGTTAGTGGCTAACAAGACAAAGATTTCAGAGTGAATTGTTGTCGAAAGGGACAAAATTCGAGGTTTAGAGTGTCTCTGGGTGCAAGGAGCGCGTCTACAGAGTCTTTGACTCAAAAATCTCAGGAGAAATAGATTGAGTTTTCTCATAAAGGGAGGCGAAGATTTGTTGCAAGGAGTTTGTTGACAAAGTGTTTGACTCAAAAATCTTGAGAGAAATAGATTGAGTTTTTTCGTAAAGGGACGCGAAGATTTGTTGCAAGGAGTGCACAGATCCGAAAGTGGACTATATGTTGAAGAAACCCTCTAAGGATAAAGGGGTTGGAGAAACGAATCCCAGGAGGAGTAGCGGTATCGTAAAAATGCAACTTACGTGTATTTGGCCACAGGGAGAGAGATCACAACACTAGTGGTGTTGGGACCGTAGGATCTGTTCGGAAGGAAGTGAAAGCCTTTACGACCATTAGATCTGGAGAAGGTGTAGAAGGGTTATCTTGGAAGCCCTTCAGACTTCGCGACTTCGGTGAATTTGATGCAAACTAAGAGAAAGGTTGAAGCCCAAAACTCTGAAGTCCAAAGGAGATATCTACACCGTATATCTGGGGAGAAGTATTACCGTTAGATCAAACCAAGAGTGGAAGATAAAGAGGTTCGTAATTTCGGATTTTGGAAGATTGGAAGGAAGCAAGCGTAAGAACTTCCAAAGTTCAAAACTCCGAAGTGATGTGGCATGATGATGTCACTTGGTTTGATGTGGAAACATGGGGTTGCGTGCCCCGTGTCAGTGGGTTTTGAACCTGTAGAAGTTTGAAATGTCGTTTGGAACATGATGTGTGTCACCCATCTGAATGGGCCATGTATCAGTCGCTAGTATTCCACCTTGTGGCATCTTGTATGAGCAGGGTTAGTGGGGCCCGAGGTTACGTAATGTAGTTAAAGGTCGAAGGACCCACAGTGGCATTCATCACGATACATCAATATCAATGACCAGAAGGCATTGTGGGGACCCAAGTTGCATGGAAGCTAATTCTCCAAGGCGGTCCCGCAATCCAAACCATGTTTTCACCGAGGGGTTACATGCCAGTGTCAAAAGAATTGCGAGATGAAAGGCAAGTTACTCCAAAACCACCATTGCATGCCCCCGCAATTGGGAAAACGTTAGGTGATGTAACATAATGACATCACAAAAGGTGATTGGGAATGTTCGGAGATTAACAATTCGAAATGTGCTGATGCACAAAATTTCGAAGCTTTGAAGTCCCAAATCTTCGATGACAGAAGTTCCACAGTGAGTGTCAGTCATTGAATGTTGGGTATACGTGGACCGTTGATCCACCCTACTTCGCGAGTTCGATAACTCAAAAATCCGAGAGATTGTTGTGTTGTTCTTTGAAAACTTTCGAAGCTGAAGTCCCGGGTAAGCACCTATTGATATGGCGCTTGATCAAGACCCATGGTTGCGTGGGTCGAGGGCTGAGAGAACAAGGGCTAGTGCCCAAAAACTGTGTTAAAGAAGGGAAAAGGGTTAGGAAGGAAGGAGGTGGGTTTCGTCTGGTTTGAACCCGCATCAAAATAATACTGAAGACCTAGAACTTTATGATAGGGTCCAACAAATATTTAAGATCCATTAGCTAAGAGAAAAGAGATTGTTTCACAAGAAGTGCATCAGAGAAGAAGAACAAGTTTTAAAGGATCATAGCTTTCTGCTCAAGGCTCATAATTGAGCAAGGAAGCTGTGATTGGGAAGGTCTTGGAAAGAGGAATCCAGATGTAATGGTTACATTAAAACATAAAAAGTGCTAGAGATGTCCTCAGATAGAAGAAAGAAGGCGAGAGAGAGACTTCTTAGTCTTTAGACGAATTTTCATTGTAATGTGTCTGTGAAAGATAGGAGTGGTAATCATGTTTTTTTTTTTTTTTTGAAATGAATAGAACAGAGAAAATTGATCCAATTGTACAGTGTTGATATTGTTTCATAGTTTACTGTTATTATGTGTTTTGTGAATGTATGATGTTCTTGGTGAGTGAATGAGCTTGCGAAGAAATTGAATAAGTTTCAAGTGTTCTCTTCTGTAAGATATGCAAGGAGTGCATACTAAGTGCAAGGAGTGCACGTGAGAGAGTCTTTTTTGACTCAAATCTCAGAAAAGATAGCGTAGAACTTTTGTATGAAGAGTGTGCATATCAAGCACAAGGAGTGTGTATAGAGGGAACTTTTTTTAAGTTCGAAGGGCTCAATAAGACGAGCATAGAGTGTGATAGGAGGGCACTAGAAAGTCTTTTGGAAGACGCAGAAGGGCCAAGTCCCTTTGAGACCGAGTAAGTTAAAATCTCAAGGAGAAACAATGTAAGTTCACATGAAGAGTGCAAGTGTGCGCTAGGGTGAAGTTAAAATTTCATTAACAAAAGATCGGGAGGGAAAACACCGTCGAAGCCTTCAAAATATTTGAAATCCTTCAAGTTAGGTAGGAAGTCAAGTCCAGAAGAATTGACGCCAAGATATTTGGCAAGAAGTCATTGAGAACCTGAAAAAATGGTAGGAATCCTTGGAGGGAGAAGCGTTGATAGTCGTGCATCGTTAGATCAAAAGAAACAGCGAGGAGGATAACGCTGGGAGTCATTCAACACTCGAAAGCTCAGGAGAGGTAGTGAACCTTCAATCTCAAGGAAGATCAAACCATTGATTCCTTTCATCGAGAAATCGGAAATCGAGAGTTGGGAGAATGGAGGAAGTTGCTCTCGAAAATCCTGAAACGTGAACATCTTATTCATGAGGAGAGATCTAAACCGTTGAATCACGATGAGTGTGAGTCTTTGATCTGATGCACTTGAATTTAGTGAAGTCAGAAGTTGGAAAGGGAAAGAGAATTATTTTTTGATTTTGTGAACTGCGAAGTCCTGATTCACGAGAAAGGATCCACACCATTGGATTACGAGGAGTTGTGAGTCATTGGATCTGACTCGCGTGGATTTCAGAAAACTAGAGATCAGAAGAAAAGAGGGGAATTTGTTTTTGAAACCCCGAAACGGGAATTTCCGATTCGTGAGGAATTGATCTGGACTGTCGAACCCGGAAAACTATGGACCATTGATTTGAGGCGAACGGGGTTCAGGATTTTGGACATTGGGAGAAAGGAGGAGAGATAATCCTCGAAGTTCACAAAGGATAAAGTCCCGTAGCACTCGGAAGCTGGGCCCCAGGTCATAGCTAGAGGTCACGCGGGTGGAAGTTAAGAGAAGAGTTATCACGTGCTAGACTCTTATTTCAGATTTCAGGGATAGAGAGAGTTGAGGGTGACTCATATCGAAACACCCGGTATGTGAAATCTCAAAACGCCTTTTGGATAGACACGTGGTCATAGTTGGTGGTCACGTAGAGGGAGCTTGCGCCCGCCGTTAGTTCTTGCGGGTGAGGTTTCACACAAGGCATGTGGATTTGTTTCGTGGAGGTTCTAGTAGGGACCTGAAGAGCTGTCCCAACTCCGAGAGTTGAAGATCCATTGACTGGGAGGTCAGCAAACCCCATTGAGGTGGGGGCATTGTGTCGAAAGTGCTCAGGGAAAGAATAATCATGCACAGTGATCACAGTGGGAGCACAAGAAGATTCAGGAATCTGGGAAGAATTGAACACTTATAGGATCAACAAGAAAAATTTTATAGGGAGAAAGAAGGTGTTGCAATTTTTGTGGCAGCAAGTATGTTATGGCTCGTTGGGTCAGCCAGAGGAAAGAATGCTTGCATGTTTGCAAGTGTTGTTGGTGATGTTGTTTCATAAGGAAGGAAGCAACAAAGGGTTGAAGTGTTGGTTATAAGTTTGATAAAAGAAGCATGAAATCTTCTACTACCATCAGATATTCAGGTAGTATAAAAATTTATTAATGGCAGTCATGCAGGTATGAGTTTTTATCACTCTTTTTGCATAATTGTTGAAAGGAAATTTTGGTAAGAATTTCCTCAGCCAGAGTTATTTTGTAAAATCACATGATTATATTATTGAATGCATACCACTAGATGTGGTAAAGGCTGGAGGCCTATATTAATTCAAAGCTTTTTAGCTTCTGAATGCACACACTAACATAGTAGAATGTCATGTTAATTTTGTTGAGAAAAACTGAGAGGGGGGGGGGGTGAATCAGTATTTTGAGCAATCAATTGATTTTCTCTTTTCTTTCACTGAAAACCTTAGGTTACTTTGTAGAGACCAGCTATTGTATAGTCTTAAGAAAACATGAGTGCATTCAGAGATCTTATTATGAATTTCTTCATTCATTAGATGTCTATTAAGCAGTAATTCAGTGCATTAAATAACAAATAAACCAACGCACATGAGTAAGACACATGAACACCAGGATTTAAGGTGGAAACCCAAATCGGGAGAAAACCACCGCTGTCGTTGTCTCTGTCTTCAATAATTATTATTAAGAAAACGTTTTACAACATTGTACTAGTGCAGACTCTTACTAGTACGCATGCTTCTACCTGCAGAAGGCTCCAACCTTCTCTCGTTTACCAGCCTTTCCTGGAAGGGAGCTTCAACCCCCTGAAGATAGTACCAGTTTTCTACTGGTAGGATGCTTCTACTGAAGGCTTTAACCCTCAGACTCGCTGCTGACCACGTTTCATCAATTTTCACACTGGATCAAGCAGTTTCAACCCCGGATTCACATGTTTTCTATGCGCTGGCCATCATCTTCTTTCAGAAGAGACATTTCTGGCATCTTATTAGGACTTGTATCCCAAAATCATATTAATGCACAATTTCTAGTGGCAATGACAACAACTGCAATTATCTCTAAAGGAAACACAGATCTACTGACTGCAAGGCAGCTGCAAAAGTCTCCTAAACACATATTAAACAAGACAATAAACCTGGAGATGATGCCTCCTCTCTTCTAGTTGCTAAACCCACTGCAGAGAACTCTCTGTCAATGTAGATCTGCCACCCCAACTGCCACAATGAGGTTCCTCCCTCCTCAAACCTTCCGTACAACCTGCACAAATGACCTCAACAACCTGTAGATGTCCCTATTGTCAGAAACTGGCCTCCACATCCTGCAAAAAGACCCCTGTTGCCTATCAAAATCCTTATCGCCCGCCTTTTCTGCAGATCACCGCTAGAAAAGGGCATCGACCCCTTCTTAAGACCATGGGTCCAAAACCATTCAACGCTCACCATATTTTGGTTTACTCCACGACGCTCTTATAATCTTCGACTAGGGTTTTAGGTCTCGGTATAAAGAACCAATAATGCGAAGGGAAAATTGGGTCCCTCATCAAATTTGAATTAAACTTACGCGCCCGTTTTTAAATCGGGTTTCGACATTCCTTATGTAATGGTTTCTTTGCCTCTTGAGTTCGTGATTTGCCGATCCCCGACTTCCTCCGTGCTCCTGACACGCGTCCCACCGAATGGACAGTTCAGATTCCGCGTCGGGGTTTCCTCCCTGATCCTTTGTTCACAGGAATATCGATTTGCCAATTCCTGATACGCTGGCCCTCCAACGGGCCTTTGACCTGCCACTTGTCCTCCAGGGTGGCCCACACGCTATCCGCCTTATCGGGAAATCGCATATCGCGATTTCGCGATGTCTAATGCACTTGTTCACGGGACTCGCGAAACTCCGATTCCCAATTCTCCGATGAAGCACCTGCCACCTGTCCTCCAGGTTGGCCCACACGCTATCTGCCTTATCGGGAAATCGCATATCGCGATTTCGCGATGTGTGATGCAATTGTTCACGGGACTCGCGAAACTCCGATTACCGATTCTCCGATGAAGCCTTTCTCCCGATGGCGCCTGATCGTTGCCACACATCCTTCCAAATGGACAGTCCCGATTATGTCAAGATTTCGGGATTTTTAATGTCCCAGTTCTCACGACCTTGAGAACTCCGATCTCCCGATGGCTTATCTTCCTCGCAGCTTCTACAGATTTGACGGTTGTCGGCGACCCTCTTCAGCGATCATACGCACCCATCCAAAACTCAACCATACACTGATTTTCTTACATGAAAACTCTCTTTCTTCCTTTGCCTCAGCCTTTGTCATCAATGACAATATTTCCAACAATCTCCCCCTTTGTCATTGATGGCAATACTCTACCTCTTGTCTTTTTCCTCCCCCTTTGACATCAATGGCAAGGAGTGGACAATACCATGCTCCCCCTAAGATCGTGTTGCATCGTCATAATGATCCTTTTCAGATGACCAAGGCGCCCCCATAGTCAGAGAATTTAGAGATGCTTATCAACACCGTACAACCAATTGAGGCTTCTGTACTTAGGTAGACCTGATCCTCTGCATGGTAGAGACTACTCCCATTTTTTGGCGGAGATATTCAGACACTTCCCTGGGTAGAGGTTTGGTAAATATATCAGCAACTTGTTCTTTGGAGGAAACATATTCCAATTTCACCTTTTGCTCAAGAACTTGTTCTCGTAAGAAGTGATATTTGATGGGAATGTGCTTGGTCTTGGAATGCATAACAAGATTCTTTGAGATACTGATGGCACTTGTATTATCACACATAATAGAGACAAGGGTTGAACATTTTATTTGAAAGTCTTGAAGGGTTTGCATCATCCAAAGAAGTTGAGTGCAACATGATGCTGCAGCCACATATTCTGCTTCTATTGTAGATAAGGCAATGGAACTTTGTTTCTTGCTAAACCAAGATACTAACCGGGGCCCCATGTAGAATGCACCACCGCTAGTGATTTTGCGATCATCAACACTTCCAACCCAATCTGCATCAGTGTATGCATGAAGAGTAAGATCAACATTCTTTGGATACCATAGTCCAAAATCTTGAGTTCCTTGTAGATATTTGAATATTCTTTTCACAGCCTGAAGGTGAGAC
>ML796091.1:48599-74689 GCA_009831015.1 Picea engelmannii
CAGTAAATAACAAATAAACCAACGCACATGAGTAAGACACATGAACACCAGGATTTAAGGTGGAAACCCAAATCGGGAGAAAACCACCGCTGTCGTTGTCTCTGTCTTCAATAATTATTATTAAGAAAACGTTTTACAACATTATACTAGTGCAGACTCTTACTAGTACGCAGGCTTCTACCTGCAGAAGGCTCCAACCTTCTCTCATTTACCAACCTTTCCTGGAAGGGAGCTTCAACCCCCTGAAGATAGTACTAGTTTTCTACTGGTAGGATGCTTCTGCTGAAGGCTTTAACTCTCAGACTCACTGCTGACCACGTTTCATCAATTTTCACACTGGATCAAGCAGTTTCAACCTCGGATTCACATGTGTTCTATGTGCTGGCCATCATCTTCTTTCAGAAGAGACAGTTTAGGCATCTTATTAGGACTTGTATCCCGAAATCATATTAATGCACAATTTCTAGTGGCAATGACAACAACTGCAATTATCTCTAAAGGAAACACAGATCTACTGACTGCAAGACAACTGCAAAAGTCTCCTAAACACATATTAAACAAGACAATAAACCTGGAGATGATGCCTCCGCTCTTCTAGTTGCTAAACCCACTGCAGAGAACTCTCTGTCAATGTAGATATTCCACCCCAACTGCCACAATGAGGTTCCTCCCTCCTCAAACCTTCCGTACGACCTGCACAAATGACCTCAGCAACCTGTAGATGTCCCTACTGTCAGAAACTGGCCTGCACATCCTGCAAAAAGACCCCTACTGCCTATCAAAATCCTTACCGCCCGCCTTTTCTGCAGATCACCGCTAGAAAAGGGCATCGACCCCTTCTTAAGACCATGGGTCCAAAACCATTCAACGCTCACCATCTTTTGGTTTACTCCACGACGCTCTTATAATATTTGACTAGGGTTTTAGGTCTCGGTATAAAGAACCAATAATGCGAAGGGAAAATCGGGTCCCTATTGCTCGGGTCCCTCATCAAATTTGAATTAAACTTACGCGCCCTTTTTAAATCGGGTTTCGGCATTCCTTATGTAATGGTTTCTTTTCCTCTTGAGTTCGCGATTTGCCGATCCCTGACTTCATCCGTGCTCCTGAAACGCGTCCCACCGAATGGACGGTTCAGATTCCGCGTTGGGGTTTCCTCCCCGATCCTTTGTTCACGGGAATACCGATTTGACGATTCCCGATACGTTGGTCCTCCGACGGGCCTTTGACCTGCCACCTGTCCTCCAGGGTGGCCCACACGCTATCTGCCTTATTGGGAAATCGCATATCGCGATTTCGCGATGTCTGATGCACTTGTTCACGGGACTCGCGAAACTCTGATTCCCGATTCTCCGATGAAGCACCTGCCACCTGTCCTCCAGGTTGGCCCCACGCTATCTGCCTTATCGGGAAATCACATATCGCGATTTCACAATGTGTGATGCAATTGTTCATGGGACTCGCGAAACTTCGATTCTCGATTCTTCGATGAAGCCTTTTTGTCGGTGGCGCCCGATCGCTGCCACGCGTCCTTCCAAATGGACGGTCCCGATTATGTCGGGATTTTGGGATTTTTAATGTCCCGGTTCTCATGACCTTGAGAAATCTGATCTCCCGATGGCTTATCTTCCTCGCAGCTTCTGCAGATCTGACGACTGTCGGCAACCCTCTTCAGCGATCATACGTGCCCATCCAAAACTCAACCATACACTGATTTTCTAACATGAAAACTCTCTTTCTTCCTTTGCCTCAGCCTTTGTCATCAATGACAATATTTCCAACAAATTTGGTTATGGGGTAATAACCAAAGAATTAAATATAAGAACTAGTTATAGGAATAAATGCCAGTAAGCTAGTCATCTATGAGACCAGGACCTGGTTGGATATGGAAAGGTTATGAGCCACACAGGTACTAAAATCTTCCTACTTTTAAATAAAACTCAGGCTAAAACCTTTTTGCTAACACTAATGAACACCACATAATTATATTCTTGGTGTAGTGTTTAGGTCGAAAAGGAAGGCATCCAATTAATTGGGAAGACAATAGGAAGTGTGTGGAGAATGTGTCAACACATTGGCCAAAATTCCAACTTATGGATGGTGAGATACATGACTAAGATAAAGAGCATTATGTAATTCAATGCAGGGTGCACTGAATAAGAATGCATTGAGAATTGCACTCACGCATAGTAAGTGATATAATTGTATACTAAATGCAATGGTTGAATGTGTTTTGTAAGTACATGCATATATATTATTGCATGGAAATAATTGTTAATAACAACTGAAATGTTGTTAACTCATGAAGTTGAGGACATTTCAGGGAGGTGTTAGACATTGCAACAAGAAAGTTGCAAATCAAGTAGTCACATGAGCATTGACTACAGGAAATTTTCTTGTTCAGAAAAATAAGTAATGAACTTACATATATTACTATGAACATGCATATGCATAGAATGACGAGTCGTTATAGTTTAGTAATTGTTGGGTAATTGTGATTGAATTTCTAAGTGCACAAAATTCTAAGACCAATGCATAAGATTTTGTACATATTGCAATTGAATTATGATGTATAGGAAATACTGACAAATTGTTGGCAGTATGCAAGATGAATTATTGCAAGAAAATGGTATGCAGTTTGGTGCCTGTGAAAAATCACAAGGATGGATGCATTCATAATATGGCAACAACCAAGATGAATTATGAAATAGAATTTCATGTTTTGGGGGAAAAAATTGAATTCCCTTTTGAACTAGGTTGGAGTTCCTAAATGAATTCTTTTATGTTTTCTCATGATAACTACATGTGGGTGATGTAGATGAGATGATGTTGATAAAAGTTAGAATGTTGACTACAAAGAGTAGCTCGGAAAGATGTTGATTGGAGACCTCTGAGGCCAGTTGGAACTCCTCAAGCCACGGTGCTCTGAGACTTCCAGTCCATCCTATTGCTAAAGCCCGAGGAAAGGGAGGTGTAGCAGCCGATGGACTGTGTGACAGTGAAGGTGTACACTTCTGGGGTGGGACAAGCATGTGGGGAATGAGAGACCGATGGTTGGAGTGTTGCTAGGGTTTCGATGGTTGGAGTGTTGTTGAGGTTTGGAACCTTGGCCTAGACCATGTTGATATGGAATTCTTCTCAATCAAAAGATAAGTATCAATTCTTTATTCATTGTATGTTATGTATCTCGTAATTTGTATACATGTTATAATGTTATTAGAATTGCCTATATATTGCATCTATGTTCTAATGTGGCTTCCAAATGAATAGGTGTACGAGAAGATTTTTTATGTCTGTGGAGTCATAGCTCTGCTAAGAGTTTATCAATGGATGGAACATCGTGGATCTACAACCATTCAATGCTTTCAATGAGGTTTAATTGAAGCATGTAACAAGGAACATTAAATTGAATGCTTTCCTGAAGCAACTCTATGGAATAAAGCAATTGAGTTTTAGCTGCAGTATGGATACCAGAATTGGTACTTGAAAGTAAAGCACCAGGTGGATAATGGACTTCCAATAGCTAAAGCTTGGAGCTTTTGAAGAATTTTTGAATTATATATGTATAAACAAGTTGCACTAAGGACAGTGCAAAAATAAGGGGAGGGGATTGTAATATCCCCTGGTAGAGCCCTAGTTGTAATTATGAATTGTAAACATATTTGATAGGCTGGTGAGCCGAGTTATAATAAACTAGGAGGCTTATGTGGTGATTAGGCCAGAGAGCCTAGGATGTTAAGGCCGAGAGCCTGTTTTGTATATGTAATTATGCAAAATTATTAATAAAAATATACACATCGTTGCGTGTAGACCGACCACGAAGAAAGAGTGATGAGGGACTAAGATTCCACAAGGCTAGGCAAGGGAGGGGGATAAGTGTTTGGGCCTAGGGGATAAGCTGGGGGGCTTACCTCTAAAGGAATAATATTTTAATATTAATTCCTGAAGGCTAAGGTGGACATGTTTGAGTGTTGTCCTAAGTTCCTGGAAAATGAACGTATTCTAAGTGAAGTGCATGCAATTGCATGCACTTATTCTAAGACAGGTGTCAACTTGGGCGCATGCAGTTATATATGGGAAAGCCAGCACTGTTGGGTTCACTTCCCATTCTTCCAACCTCCACGTGAATTCGCTGGTGACTCGGACATTTAGATTTAGAACTTGTTTTTCCTCTGCAATCGACCTTTGCGTTGTTTCCTGGTCACGAACCCAGTGAGAACCCGTGGGAAAACTGACAAACTGAGCTGCGTCTTCCATGAAGACCGAGCATCCCGTATATGTCTGTGTCATGTGTGTGTCATAATGGTTGTTGTTGCGGCCACGCAGTTCCTCGACTGAGGGTGGCTTTCTGTTGTCGATTATTTCTTACTGAATCGTGTTGTGTCTTAGTGTGGATAGTTGTTGTTTTTGGACATCCATACCCAATTTTTGGTTGCCACCCGTCATCCCTGTATGAATGAGTGTTGAACCATTGTTGTTGTCCTCACCTGGTTAGAGCTGAGTCGAGGAGCGTGTTGAAGAAGTGGGTTTTCAGGCCCATGGCAGAAGAGGCAGGTTGTCATGCCTGTGAGTAACTCTCTCCAGGTGAGAGAGTCTGCTAGGAAGTGGTTTTCTCCCAGAGAGAGTCTAGCACCAGCTACGGAGCTATGATAATTCATGATCCAACTTGTTGCCGAGACCTAAAGATGGAGGTGAAGCACCGATGGACTATTCTTGTGAAGGTGTATACTCTCGGGTGGAACAGGCATGTGGGGAATGAGAGTCTGTGAGTAGTGGGCGTAAGAAGGCTCCTGGAGTGAATCCTTCTGGTTGCTTTGTGCATTTTCTTGTAACCTCAGCCTAGTCTAGGATTCCCTTTCCCTGGGTGGAGCTTGGTCCCAGCTCGGGGGTGACCCACTTCTGAGTGTGATGAGTAGCGTGGTCTATGGCTGGGAGGTTCGTGGAAGGCCTGCACGTAGTTGGTGGTGTTATTCCAGTTGAAAGATAAGTATATTTTATCTGCTTAATTTTATGTTATGCATAATGCTGGAATTTTATCATGTGTTTCGTTGCATGTATGAATTGTTGTTAATTCTATTTAAATCTGAATGGTAACAGTAACTCTATGTTAAAATGTGTTAATTTTATTTAATGCATATTATATTTATATGTGAATATTCTGCAGTAGTGGCATTGCCCAGTCTCTGTGGAAGGTCGAGGATGCTACAATTTGGTATTGCAGCTAAGTCAGAGCTGAGTAGTGGCATTGCCCATGCCTGTTGATGGCTGGGGAGGTTACACCTGATTTGGTAAGACAATTGAACCCTATAAGTAATAAGACTTCCCGCGCCATTGATTTCTACTTGAGAAGTATATTGGGAGGTTATTTTACGGAATTTGTAGTAGATTGTACCCAGTCATATAGTGTTGCAGAGAGGGATTTATTCAAGGGTCTATGTGAAAGTTTTATGAAAGCATTGGGTACCTGAATAAATATGTTGTTGTGCGACAAGTGTGTGATGATGATGGACTCTAATTTCTAAGGGGCTTTGTTTTAAAATATTTGATGTGCTTGTTTCACCATAGACAATATCACAATATTTTCACCCAACCATAGGCACAAAACCACCCCCAAGCACTGTAACCTTTGACAGATAGAATGATTCTAGAAGCAGTACCAAACCCAACAGATAACCAAGAGAGAGCGCACCTCTCTCTCAAAGATAGTGCACCAAGAAGAAAGTCAAAATATCAAACTTTATCTTGGACAGAGGCTTCGTCAAAATATCAGTTGTATGTTCATCGGTGGAGATGTACTGGAGAATTACTTCTCCCTTCTGGACTCTATCATGGAGAAAATAGTACGTGATCTCAATGTGCTTTGACCTATCATGGAAAACAGGGTTCTATGAAAGCTTCACACAACTCTGATTATCACAATATATCACAATCGAATCCAGCACCTGATCAAATAGTCCAGAAACTAGTTTATGGAGCCATACTTATTTTGTACAAGCATGAAAATTTGCAATATACTTTGCTTCTGCCATGTTGGGTGCAACAAACTTATGTTTCCTGCTAGCCCATGATATCGTAGCAGATCCCAAACTGAAACATATACCAGAAGTACTCGTTCTGTCATCTGCACTCCTTGCCCAATATGAATCAGTAAATCCATGCAGTTGTACATCATTGTTTGAGGCATATCTCAAACCATAATTTAGCATCCCATGAAGATATCTCAAAATGTGCTTTGTAGCCATCCAATGCTCATGTCTAGGTTCCACTTGGAATTGGCTCAACGTGTTCATAACAAAGCAAATGTCTGACCGAGTATTAACCAAATACATCAATGAGCCAATCAAATGTCGGTACAGGGACAAGTATACTGGATCAGAATCAGAGTCTCTCAACTTCCTCATATCTGTCACCATGGGAGTTTCCATGGATTTTCAATCCATCATCCCAAACTTCTGAAGGATATTTACAACATATTTCTCTTTCCCTAGGAATATTTCACCACGCTTCTTCCATACTTCTAGTCCCAAATAATAATTCATGAGACCAAGATCCTTCATATAAAATTCAGAGGCTAGCTCCTTATTACACTGAATAATGAGAGGTTATACACATGTCAGAAGAAAACCATCAACATATAGTAGTAGGATCACAGGTGCATCATTCACAACCTTGTAATAAAGGTTTGGATGAACATAGCTCTTGGAAAATCCAAGTCACGCAAAGTAACTGGAAATTCATGCATACCAAGTTCTTGGAGATTTCTTGAGTCCATACAAGGCCTTCATCCTCAAGTAATCCATTGAGAAAAGTGGTCTTTACATCCATCTGGTGTAAACACAAACCCATGGATGTTGCAAGAGATATGATGGCTCTAATAGAGGTGTATCTGGCAACTGGAGCAAACTTATCATCATAGTCTTCTCCCTCCTGCTGGGAGAACCCTCTAGCCATGAATCTTGCCTTTTATTTATCGATACTCCCATATACTACATGATTTATCTTATAAACCCATTTTGAAGTTACTACAGACTTTCCTTCAGGTCTAGGCACAATTTCCCATACATTATTTTTCATGATGGATTGATATTCTTCCATCATAGTTTCATTCCATTCTTTTGCTTGATTTCTTCCTCAAAGGTGGAAGGTTCTTCATTGAAAATATTTTTCATGAGTGTCGCATAAATAGAGAACCTTTTTGGCTTCTTGCTCTCCCTGAAAGTGCCACTTGGAGCTTTATGTCTTTCTGCTTCTTATAGGGTGGATTCTAGCCATGGTGGTCGTTTTCTGTTCTTGGGTACAACAACTGGTTCTATAGGTTCAAGTGGTTGGTATGGTTCTTCACTAAGATGTTTTAGAGAACATGTACTTTCTTCATTGGGATCTTCATTTTCTTCTTCATAATTGGAGTCCATGGAATCTTCTATATATTTCTCGAAGGCAGGCTTCTCATCAAAAGTTACATCCCTGTTGATTTCAATCTTTTGTTGACATGGGATATAGATTCTATAAGATTTTTATGTATCACTATATCCAACGAATATGCCCTTCTTTCCTGAGGGTTCCAACTTCTTCCTTTTGTCCTTAGGAACATGGATATAGATAGGACAACCAAGGATCCTTAAGTTTTCCACACTTGGAATTTTTCAGAGAAAGATTCTTCTGGATTCATGTTCTTCAATATATGATGAGGAATTCTATTATGAATATATATGGTTTTCATAGTTGCTTCTCCTCATAGAAAAATGGATAGATTCTGGTCATTCATCATTGCCTTAACAAATTCTTCAATGGAATGGTTATTTCTTTCTTACACATTATTCTGTTGAGGATTATGTGGGATAATTATCCCCCTCCTAACCCCAACTGATTTACAAAATGAAATGAGCTCCTTGGAGGTTTATTCTCCTCCATTATGAAATCTTAGTGGCTTGATCTTCTTATTTGTCAAGTTTTCCACTTCAGCCTTGAATTCTTGGAACTTGTGAAATACTTCATCTTTCGTCTTTATCAGGTACATCCAAGTCTTTCTTAAGAATTCATCTATGAATGTCACATAGTAAAGAGAGCCTCCTAGAGACTTCATTGGCATAGGACCACATACATTTGAGTGTATCATATACAATATCTCCTTGGATCTATTCTCACTGCTTGGGAATGGCTTCTTAATATTCTTCCCAAGTGCACATCCTCTGCAAACTCCTTCGTGTACTGATTGTAGTTCTAGTATGCCTACAACTATCTGTTTTAGAGATGGAAATTCTTGATAATGAAGGTGAACATACCTTCTATGCCATGACTCACTAGGATTAAGTTCATCATGTATAAGAGATTGGGCATTCTGACCTAGGATTTTATACAATCTTCCTTAACGTATCCAAATGACTCTAGCATGTTCTATTTTTGAATCTTTAGACCATACAAGAAATTTTCCATCGACAAAGGCTATTATATCTCCTTTGACTTCCAAGCAAGAAATAGATAATAGATTCTTTTTCAAACCAGGAACATATAAAACATTGCTAAGATGAACATTGTTATTTGATTCCATTTTGATAGAAACTTTTCCAATTCCATTGACTGCATAAGAGTTGTTGTCTCCAAGTTCCACTTTATGTGATATTTCCTTTTCCTTCATGCTTGAGATATTTTCACGATCACCTTTCATATGTCTTGAAGCTCCACTATCGATCAGCCACATGTCATCTTCAAGAGATCCTATAAGAGTTGAGTAGTAGAAGAAATCAATTTCTTCATGCTTGGATTTCTTTGAAGGTTCTTCATCATTGGCAGTTGAAGCATGGTGTATTTCCTTTCTCTTATTTGCTAGTGTAGGACAATCATTTTTGTAGTGGCCATATTCATGGCATCCATAACATTGTACCTTTGACATATCTCTCTTATGATTGAATTTCTTTCTTGAACCAAATATTTTATTACCTTCATGTCTCTTGAACATTGTTACATAGGCTTGAGCATCCTATTCCTTTTGAGATCTTCCTTTTGAGTTTGTCCTTGTCTCTTCTTGTGCACAACAGGTCCAAAGTTCTTCCAGCATTAGAAACTTCTTTCTTGTATTCATGCTTGCAACAAATGCATCCCATGATCTAGAAAGACCATGAAGTGTTATATTCACAATTTCCTTTTCTGGAATAACGTCTTCAATATCTTGTAGATGATATCTCAATTGATAAATCCTCACAAAGTATGAGGTTGTAGTGTCATCCTTAGTCATCTTTGTGTCACGAAGCTCATTCTTCAGACTCATCACTTGTCCAATATTTCAGACTGCAAAAAGGTTAGTTAAGGCATCATACATCTTCTTGGATGAGTCAATATTGGATATGTAGGCTATCAAGTGATCTTTTACAGAGTCTGCAATGATACTCATAACATTGATTTCATTTTCCTTGAACTTCTCTGTTGTTGCAACATTATGAAGTTCATTTTCTTTTCCTACTTCAAACTGTGGTTCCATGATCTTTCCCTTCATGATATCTAGAACTTTGTTCTTGGAAAGGATGAGGTCAATACTTGTCTTCCATGCTCTGAAGTTTGAATCTCCTTCTATATTTTTTTTTGTCTTCGTGGAGTAAGTCATGACTGCCTTTGAATTTGACTAGTCAAACATTGACTTTGACCCAAAAATTCAACCTTGACGTTTTTGCTAGTTGAAGGTACCAAGAAGTGTGCTAGGCTAAGGCACACTAGAATGTCCAAGAACTATTCCAAAGTTCTCACTTGAAGTGCCCAAAGAATTAGGTTAGGGTTTGTTACAACTGCAAATTCAGAAACCCTAGTTGCAGCTGCAATTGGTGCCCCAACGAGCTTGCCAAGGAACTGTCTCTCTACCTTCCAGTGGTTAGACCATTCTGAATATAGTGTGGGGAAATAACCAATTAAAATATTTGATGTGCTCGTTTCACCATAGACAATATAAAAATATTGTCACCCAACCATAGGCATGCAGCCACACCCGAGCATCGTAACATTTACAGATAGAATGATTCTAGAAGTAGTACCAAACCCAATACATAACCAAGAGAGAGCACACCTCTCTCTCAAAGATAGTGCACCAAGGAGAAAGTCCCAAAACCATAAAACAAGAGCAATACCCAGCTGCAGTCCTTGCAACTACACTCCTCCTCTAGAATTCTACACCACTTATCTTGTGTGAGATTGTGAGTGAGTGTGTGTCCAAATGAGCTCAAGCACCCTCTATTTATATTTCTCCTTGTCACTTGTCCAGGCTGACTTCTCCTTTTGGAGAGTAATACTTTAATATTAATTCTTTTACTGAACCGACTTGTCTTCTAGGGTTTCTATACATTTGTTTAGGGTTTCTCTAGCTTCTAAAATATTATAATCTAGTCAGAGGTTACACATGGAGGTTGATACCTCTGATAGCTACCATAATATCGAAACTTAATGCACATAGGGGAACTCGAGGATGACCAAAGGATAGTATGAAGGCAGGAAATAATGAAGGAAGAAATGAAGAAGGAAGGGAGAGACTGAGGATGAAGAGAAACAAAGAAGGTGTATAAGAAGAGGAAGATGAGTTTGGAGTACTTCGCAGTGGAAGAAGGTACAAGAGGTTGAAGACTGGGGATAAGAAAGAATATTCATGCAATGAGTTTGAGAGGAGAAAACCCTGCACAATAGTCTAGATCATAGAAATATCACACATAAAAGGAGAGGAAGAGGATTCTTAGTTCAGTGTTATAATAGAAGAGACATTAAGTCCTACTCAGATTGGATCATGTGTTGATTCCATGACCTCGTGTGTGTCACCTATATCTAAAGTAACATTTAATAATTTGTCAAAAGAACTTATAGTGAGTAGGGGAAGACACAGTAGCAATAGCCAGATCAGTGGAAGCAATGCATCGATTCAGATTCAACCAACATCGTCGAGGGGAGGTACTACACAAAACAACATGGAAGGGTTAGACAACACAATGATATTGCCTGAGTTCTAAGGAGTTGGGTCGGAGGACCCAGAACAACATATATTCGTATGTGAAATAATTTGGGTTGCGAAGAATGTCTAGGATGAGACCATAAATATCATTTAGTTGGAAACAACATTTAGAGGTCGTGCATTAGTATACTATATGAAACTGCAGAGTACTATGCCTACTAGTCAAGCGAGGACTTTAGTAGAAATTAGATAAGCATTGTTGAAAGAATTCAAGAAACTGAAGTTTGAGTCACAATACATTATAAAGTTGAAGGAAATAAAAAAGGTGGAGATTGAATTTGTTTGGGACTATGATCAAAGGTTTAAGGATTTGATGGGTAGATTGAAATTTCAAATTCTTGATCAAAAACACCAAGAATGGTTTATTGTAGGACTACTACCACACATTCATCAACCATTGATTCAACATAAGGTTGTGTTGCAGCATGAAGCTTTGGATATTGTGATGAAGCTAGAATCATCCCTTGGATGGTGAAGGGATGGTGCAAGTCCATACACAGTTAACTTCCTTGAAAATCCAATTGGCAGAACTGAAAAAGGGGAAGGAGAAGCAGGAACAAGTCTGGTGTACCAAGTGTAGGACTGAAGGTCACCATAAGGAAGAATTCCCAACATTTGCACAGTATTTGGCGACTGGAGCATTGAATCCACTACCAGGAGGGGGATACTATGAAATATGTAAAAAATGGGGACATCATTTGACTAAGTGTCCATTACTACAAAAATACCAAAGTATGCCAAGAAAATTATTTTTCAAATTTTTCAAGTCAGTTGAAAACAAAGAGAAGGATTGTTGTGCATTTGATTTGATGAGAGAACATACTTCAGATATGTATAGGATTCAAGAGGAGAATGATATCACAAAAGGAGGTGGTCCGTGGTATAATCATCATAGAAGATTTAATCCAAGGAATCGAGGAGGATTTGGCAAAGGTTGAGGCAGGGGAAATTTTGGCAGAGGAGTTAGAGGCCCAATAATCTTCTACAATTGTAATCAACTGCGACACTTAGCTTGTGACAACCAATCCTCCTTGTACAAACTACACATATTATAGAGCACTGGATCATGTGACAGAATATTGTCCTCAACCACTTGTGAAGTGTAAGGCAAGAGAGAATCAAAACCATAACCCAAATCATAATGTATAGAAGATATCTGTCGAGAAATGCAATGAAGGACCTAAAATAATAGTTGTCATGCACGAAGGAGCTTGAACATGGTCCGATGCGACGAATGGAGGGAGGAATTTTCAGAAATGGGTGAGGAAATCAACATGACCTATGTTTAAATTTGACCCTCAAAAATAAAAGGAGACATATCAGAGGGCAAGAAAAGAGATACTAGGATCAGATTGGGTAGCATCAACATCATCTCCATCTCTTGTTTGTGATCGTATTATACCAGAAAATCCACTTGAGAAGGTAATTACTCTAAGAGATTTTTTGAGAATTTGTGTAAATTGATGAAGGATGGAATGACAATGAATGCACGATGTGACATGATTGATCATTGCTCAAAAGAAGGGGAAATTCCTACCACACATAGGGTAGTGAATCAGGTACTACGCAAAAAGAGGACCAACGGAGAGTTTAGATTAAGTGCACAGATTGGGGAATATGATGTGGATAATGTTATTTTAGACTTGGGTTCTAATGTAAATGTGTAACCAAAAACAACATGGGAAATTATGGGGAAACCCAAGTTGATTTGGTCTCATGTTCAATTAAGATTGAAAAATGAGCAAAAGATAGTACAAATTGGTCGATTGATAGGAGTACCTGTAAATATATATGGCATGCACAGTATAGCATATTTTGAAGTCAATGATATCGTGGATGATAGTCATCCATATCCAGTGTTGATGGGACTTGAATGGGCCTTTGACAATCAAGAAATCATTAATCTGAAGAAGAGAGAAATGATCTTCGAAGTAGGGGACTTGAAGGTTACCGCACCATTAGATCCGACAGAAGGGAAGAGGTACATAGAACCTTCCAAAGGGAACGAAATTGACAACTTGTATAATATGACTGTGTGGATGGATGACTATGTTAACCTAATTACAGTATGTGCACTCATTTGGAGAAGCATTAGCTCATGTGTGTCAGATTCAGAGGAAGGTCTAGAACATTGGCAACAAAGGATGCATGAAGTATCAACTAGACGATGTGCACGCATAACTCGATCATTGCACTAGATTGGAACAGAGTTATGTGATCCACCCAAATATGATGAATTGACTGATATAATCTCTTTTGTAAAGGAGTTTGAGTTGTAGATACCCGAACAAAAAATGTTGTTGGCATTAGATGTTGTCTTGAAGGCCACTCCAGCTAGATGGTGGGTTGCACACAAAGAAGAAATAGAAGAATGGAAGTAGTGTAGAGGATTGATGCAAGTTAGATTTGGTACCGAGGTTGAGTACACTACACATAAATATATAGGATTAAGTGACCCAACAGATCATATTGCGCAGTTTAGAAATATATGGAGTTCGATATCGAAGAAGGAATGGGAACACATGTTTATACATACATTAGATACAAATTCCTAAGAATTGGTACCTAGAACTAGAAATGCACAGAGAAACAACAAATTGGGACCAACTAATTCAAAGGTTTAAGGTAACATTTACATTTGAAATTTATTGTTCGTTACTCAATGTAGCTTTGAAGAACATTAGGACCAAGATCTTTTTATAAGAATGGCCAATGGAGGTGGTACCTATGTGTAGTTTACACAGAGCTTCTATGAATGTTCATGAATTACTAGAATGTTATAATGTTGCTAAGGAAGAGAAAGACGAGGAATATCCAAGGAATATACAAGTACCTGAAAATGAGGGGGAACGTATAATAGAAGGACCCAAGATTGAATCTTTTGCATACACACAACCACTAAAGGCACGAAAGGTAAATATTGGGACAAAGGAAAACCCAAAGTTTGCACAGATAAGTGATTACTGGAATGATGAAACTATGGAGAATATTGCAGACTTATTGCATGAAATGAAAGGAAATGATGGTGAGCTAGGAGAAATGAATATCCCTTTGAAACTAGATGTTAAACCATTAAGAAAAAGACCTTATAAGTTGAATCTGAAGTATATAGAGAAGGTCAAGGCAGAGATAGATAGGATGTTAGAAGAAGGGATTATTGAACTAGTGGTGGAATCAAAATGGATAAGTCCAATAATAGTACAAGATAATAAAACAAAGGGACTCAGGATTTGTGTAGACCTAAGGAAACTAAATGATGTTTGTCTGCATGATCCATTCCCAACACCATTTACAGATGAAGTGCTAGATAATGTAGGAGGGAGGGAAGACTATTATTTTATAGATGGATTTTCAGGATATCACCAGATAAGGATTGCATAGGAAGACATATATAAGACTACTTTTGCAACAAAGTGGGGAAGCTATCAGTACACAGTAATACCTTTTGGGCTGAAGAATGCACCTGCAATGTTTTCAAGAGTAGTTGTTGCATCTTTTAAGGAATTCATTCATAAGTTCCTTGAAGTTTACTTAGATGATTGGATGGTGTTTAGTCTATTGAAATATCACATAGAAGTACTCAGGTTAATGTTGGACAGATGTAGACAATGTCAGATTTCATTGAAATTGAAGAAATGCATTTTATGCATGCCTTTTGGATTTTTTTTGGGCCATGTGGTATGTAGTGGATCTTGCCAAGATTGTAATAATTTTGTACTTAGAACCACCCACATCAGTCAGACAGTTGAGAGAAACCCTGGGTCATACAGGATATTACAGGAAGGTCATTAAGGGTTATGCATAGATTACAACACCCATGGAGAAATTGTTGAAGAAAGAAGCTAAGTTCCAGTGGAATGAGGAATGTCAAAAAGGTTTGGATACATTGAAGCAGAAATTAGTGGTTGCACGATATTCCCAGACTGGAAGAAGGAGTTCCATGTTCTTCTAGATGCATCGTCCATAGCTTTGGGCGTAGTATTATCTCAGTTATGAGAAGGATACATAGACCACTCAATTGCATTTGCAAGCAGGAATTTATCAACAATAGAAAAGAATTACACTACCACAGAATGAGAAGGAATGGAAATGGTATATGTGTTGCATAAGTTTAGACATTATTTGTTGGGGTCTCATTTTAGGATGTACGCAAACCATTATGCACTAAGATACTTAGTGAACAAGTCAGTGTTGGGGGGAGGGGGAGAATATGCAGATGGTTTCTATTGTTCCAAGAATATGATTTTGAGGTTGTTTTGAAACCATGGTAGTTGAATGTAGGACCAGAGCACTTATCGTGCATACTATTAGGAGAATATACAAGGAATATAGATGACATCTTGCCAGATGCACAATTATTTATAGTTAAAATGGTAGACGACTACTTCGCAGACATTGTGTAGTTTTTAACTACAAGAATGGCCCCATCAAACATGACAATTGTGCAGAAGAAATAGTTAGTGGTTAAAGCAACAAACTATCAGTTAATTGAAGGGAATGTATACAAGTTAGGTGCAGATGGAATATTAATACGATGTGTGTTAGAGCATGAAAGGCCAATGATACTCTCAGAAGCGCATGAAGGAATTGTAGGAGGAAATTATGCAGGTAGAGCGACAACGCAGAAGATATTTTGTGCAGGGATATGGTGGCCCACACTTCATAAGGATGATAAAGAATATTTTTAGGCATGCAATGTTTGTAAAAGGGTGGGAAATCCATCTAGAAGGGATGAGATTCCTTTACACCCATAGGTTACATTGCAGGCATTTAATAAATGGGCAATAAAATTTGTTGGATCAATCAACCCACCAACGAGAAGATCAGGAGCTAGGTATATAATCACTGCGACAAAGTATTTGACCAAAGGGGAAAAAGTAGCACTAGTCAAAGACTGCACCATGAAGACTGTTGCATGGTTTCTATTTGAGAATGTACATTGTAGTCACATGATTTGGATGCCCATGAATTTTACTCGGTGATCAGGGGACACACTTCTTGAACAAGACAATTGCAGCATTGACTAGGGAATTTTAAATTCATCATCAGAGGAGTACGCCATATCACCCTCAAGCCAATGAGATAATAGAAGATTTTAATAAAATTTTGGAGAATACTTTGATAAATATCGGCAACATAGGAAAAGATTATTGGGACTTAAGGGTTCCTGCAGTATTATGGGCATACAGGACTACGAGAAAAAAGTTGACAAGATAGACACCTTTCAGGTTGGTGTATATGGGCAAGAAGCAATGATGCCAATGGAATTCATTCTACTGAGTTTGCACATCACAACTATTGTTGGTCTATTTGACATTAGAACAATAGAGGAGAGATTGTCACAATTGCTATATATTGAGGAAGATCGATTTGTCATAGGGTTCCATCAACAAGTTCATAAGGCAAGAGAAAAGGCATGGCATGATAGACATATTAAACAAAAAAAGTTTCAAGTTGGAAACTTAGCATTTCTATACGATAATAATTTTATGCGACATGTAGGAAAGTTTTGAATGCATTGGTTAGGACCATGTGTGATTAAGCATGTGACGAAGGTAGGTATTGCGCAGTTGGAAAAGTCCTAGGAGGAATGGTGAATGGAAGTTGGTTGAAACTCTATAGAGACGGTCGACAATGTGCACATTAATCTAAGTTGTGCAAGAACACATGTGCCATAGAAGTTGTATTATAATAGAGAAGTAAAACAAAGAAAAAAAATGGAAAAATGAAAATAAAACCAAAGGCAATACGGTAAGAAGTAAGGGAGATACTACAACAGGACTTGCGTAGAAAAAGTGAGTGTTGCATAGATAAAAGAAACAACACAGAGACAGTTATGTATGCACTGTGCAATGCATGGAACAGGACCGTCACGATAGTTAAAGGCATTAAAAAGGCAGAAACAATAGTTAAAGAACGTTAATGACAAGCCATAAGGATGACACGTAGCAATAAATGGAAAACATCGTTGGGAATTGTGACAGACTTTCAGTACGAGTTACAAATCCAATAGAAGATATGGTAATAAAGAAACATTAAATCAATAATTCATCATAACAGTGATGTATTAGATAGTTAATTCAGGTGTGAAGGGACATCGACAACTAGTGAAGAGGCACAAAATCTTAGCAGGGTTGACATGCATTGGTCATTGTTACTTAGAGTTGCATGCCAGTAAAAGACAACCGAGAACTATAATGCAGAGCCGAGAAAAAACCCAGAGTTGAAGCGATTGTCATTGGTAACCAGTTTATAGAAATGGCACCACCAAATGCAACAGTTCATTTACCAAAGAAAGATTGATCAAGAGTGCAAGCAATAGAACCATAGTTTAAGGATACTCTAGGAGCATCGTTGTTGGAGCCAAGGTTTCCCTAAGACTACATTCTACCAAGGAAGGTTGATACCACACCAATGACATTGCAGAAGACTGCCAACTAAGAATTGGTGATGCTCGACATCCCATATGGGTTCATCATGGATGAAGACATGCTAGGGAGAGTGTCCTAGCTCAAATATGCATACCACAATATCACAAACAGGGTGAAGTTCCCTAAACTTACGTCGCACTAATACTTGGAATTCAGAATAGATCCAACAATGAACCAAAGCATACATGTGCCAAAGGTATGGGCTAGAGGATTGGAGCAAGTAGGCATACTAAACCTGTTTGACATCCCACATTTAGGTAGGAGCAACGAGGTGAATGCATGTGTTAAGTTGCTCTTAACCTGTGTGCATGGTGGTTATTTATGGTTGGACAGGACAATCTATATAGATACAGACCTAATTGTAATGATCACAGGCTTACCAACACAGGGGGGAGGTCCAACCTTTCCATTTGCATACAAGAAGAATGACAGGGCTCTGTTAGAGCCAATGCAATATAGATTCCACATAGTCAGAAGGGTGTGTGGGTTGGATGTGTTGAGCATATTGACCTAACAGTAAGGATTGCGACACAGGAATTGGCATGCAAGTTACTGAGGAAATGTAGAAAATACCAAGTGCCAGCAGGAGTGATAGTTGTGACTGAGAAGTGTGACGAAGGGGTCTCGATGAGTTGGGAACCTTTCTTATTGAACCAATTCCTCATCGACTATGCAGAAGCACAAGATAGAGGCATAGAATTCCATTATCCATGGCTTATAATTCTGATTGCGTTCACAGTGTGGGAAGAGTCGGAGGATCTGCAATTCTTCGGTGTAATAGGTAAGCCATGCTTGGAAACTAAGTATCATAACTTTTAGTACATGCCTAATAAAAGAAGACAGATGGACACTAACATGGATTTATTTTTGTACAGTGAAAGGATTTGGAAGTGAATCCAGGATACACCACACATTTCACCACAACTAGTAGAGGCGTACACCTCGATCATGAGGTTCTGAGTAGACCAAAACCATATCTATATACAAGCAAAGAAGGACCTGAGAGAGTAATGGGTCTAGACAAAGTACAAGATCATAGAAGAAGACATACACCTGATCATGCAGGATTGAGATCCAGATTGGAAGGTTCCTGCGAATGGAACAAATACAGAGCACCCTAAAAACGATGAAGAAGAATAGGGTAATGGACAGGGGAATGAATAGGGAAAAGACACATAAGGCGCACAACAAACAATCCCACAAGAAGGAAGAAAAAGGAAATACAAGGGTAAGGTACTAACAACATCTACGTGCAAGAAGATGAAATCCCACAAGGTACTAGATATTTATACTGATAGAGGATGACATCAATAGAATAATTTATTAGGTGAGGGATGTCATAGATGAAGTAGTTGACAAAGTGTTGTAGAAACAAGAAAAACTACACCAGTAGGTGCAGGAACAATTAATAACATTGAAACAACTCTTGGAAGAAGCAAGGATAACACCAGAGCATAGATCCAGTGAAGGACCATCAACAAGCCTGACTGGGGAAGCAGGGGACACCACTTCTTACTTTTCAGAGATGGAAACAAGGTGCAGAGTGTTGAATATCTCACTAGATGTAATTGACTTCCCTACGCCCGAGATGCAGGAGAAGGTACAACAATTAAGTCACATGGACTTATTCATTTCACAGATGCCCACAACAGTACTACAAGGCTTTCACATCGGTATTGCACAGGAAATATGGTTCCACGTAGAATCAACATCAAGTGAGTTGGCGAAGGTAGCGACAGAGAAGACAGAGTTGTAGAAATATTATACAACTGCTTTACAAGAGAAGAGAATGACTAAGGAAAAGGGTGAAAGGATACTGAAGGATAAGATAAAGGATAAGGAAAAGGCCGAGAGAATATTAAAGGAGAAGGACGAGGTTGAGCAGCAGGCAGAGAAGATACATCAGACCATCTAGAAACTCTATAAGGATATTCCAAAAATTTTGATGGTGATAGAAGCCACACTTGAAGAACAAGTATAAAAAATTAAGGAAGTCATTAAAGGCTTTTGCACCAGGATAGAAGACTTGGAATCGTGCACCACACTAGGGACACCACCTGAGGAAAAGGCGCAAAGAGAAATAAACACTATGACCTCAGTGGAAATTATTAATATTCTAGATGAGGAGCGCGTGAAGCTATGTGAGGAAAGTGCGTAGATTTCGACAAATCTAATGGAGGATCCAGAGATGAAGGTTGTGGAAGCTAGATTAAGGGATGCGTAGGAAAAAACATAGAAGGCTTCAGAGAACATAAGCACGATGCCACCAGTTGAACGTATGGAATCCATCTTGGCAAACTGACAGTCATACACTGAAGTAGAATAGATAAGGGAACAACAAAAGATTCTCTAACAACAACTAGTACCAATGCAAGATGAAGAACTCATGGTAATAGGAGAATTGGAAGTTGTGTAGAGTACAATAAAGAAAGTAGCACACAACAACGAGGAGAAACTTATGACCCTGACTATGCAAGTCGTGGAGGATATTTTGGAACAAAAAGAGGAGGTAAAGAAAGAAGTCGCGACATCAAAGGAAATCCTCCAAAAGTTCATGAAATCATGGAGGAGCATAATGCAATGGGATTAAGTGTCTCGAGATGAGCCACAGGTGAGTGTTTGGGGCCTATTGGACATGCATTTTGAAGAACTAAGTTTTGAGGGTGCACGCAAAAGTAAGAAGGACAACAGTTAGGCATGAAAAAGTAGATAGATGCGCAAAATCAGAAAGAACATCAATCAGGAATGGAAAATCAGCATGCATGTGCAAAGGTAGGAAAAGCACACCCAAACAATGATTTGTTATGAGTTGTAACCATGATTTGTCATAGGGTTTTGGGATAAGTGAGTAGGGTTTTGAGACCTAAATTCTTTGTATAAATATGTAATGGGTTGGAAATAATAGGTTGTTGTTTTGTGTTGAGCGAATAGGGCCTGAAAGTTGAGCTTATGATAGGCTGAGGTTGAGATAATATATTGATAATGAGGGAGAGTCTATGTCTGAAGTTTTAGGGAGGTTTTGCAGAGCGAGGCTTGCACTGTAGAGTGGCTAGGCTAGATAGGGAAGTATATCATGATGTATCTAGTGTAAGCGCAATGCACAAGCCTGAGATGATTGCACAAACAATAATAAAGAATCCAGTCATTGTGGACATAGACCAAGACTTGGGTGAACCACATTAAATTATGTGTTTGAATGTATTTTTATGTGATTGTTCATTGGATGTTATATTTATGCATAACTAGACTTTTTATGTGATTTTTCATGGATGTTATTTATGTGATTGTTCATGGATGTTCATATAGATCCAATAGATACCTCGGGTGATACTTCACTTTCATGTAGGTGATGCCTAAAGGGCCGGTATCTGAAGGGTTTTGTTAGTTAGATAACTTGAACCTAGGGCCTTATAACTGCGTGCCAACAAGCACCACTAACCATCCTTGGTCCTTTATCTCTTCATGATTGATCCTAAAATCAAATATATAACAACTTCAACCATCTTCCTTCATGGTATTTTATCCATGTTGTAAATAAGCATTTCTATTAGGACCTCAACTTGAATATCCTTGTTCATCAAGAGTGTTTCCATATTTCCAAGGAATTCTAGGCATTCTTGGTGCTAGTTAACAAACATCTTAGATTTCCCTTCTTTTTCCCATCCAATTGTGCCTCTACACTACTTTCCAAGCACCATTATGAAATATATAAAGTCATCCTTAGTGATTTCAACATATAGTATGCTCATATATCATCATATACCTCTTTCCCCAAGTTTAAGATACTTTGGGGGTCATTTACATTGACAATTACCTTGTCCAATCAAGCTCATAGACTCTATTTTGCTATATTTCAGAGCAATTATAAGCACATTTTGAAAAAAATAACCTTCTATTATATTTTCCTCTAAGATAGATTTCCAAAAATTGTATCCATGTTCAATTCTAAGTTTGGAGATAATAGATACAATTCACAGAATTTCACTATTGTTACCCAATTTCTGCACTTTTTGTTGGTGCAATAAAGGTTAGAGACCCTCTTTTACCACCTATACAAGCAAACTTAGAAATAATTGTGATGGAG
The DNA here is from genome assembly GCA_009831015.1 of Picea engelmannii. Lineage (NCBI taxonomy): Eukaryota > Viridiplantae > Streptophyta > Pinopsida > Pinales > Pinaceae > Picea > Picea engelmannii. The sequence goes on from ML796091.1 coordinate 70,096, forward strand.
GCCAAAGAGTTACGACAACAATGTTGAACTTCCTTAGCTTCCTACTTTAAATGCCAACTTGGGGTTTGTACAAACTTAATAGGTACTATGCACTATATGTTCAAACTTCATACATGAATCTATCCAAGAAGGTGGAGACAATTTTATCATAGGACTGCAAGGGTTTCTTCAACAAATGAAATGCATAATAAGCAATTCAATACTACTTAAGTGAAAGATGCAATTTAACAAGAAGAAGATTGAAAAAATAAATTAAAAAGACCATGTGAACCAAGGGACCAATATTGTTTATCTTGATAGTAAGGAAAGATGGAATGAAAGGATACAAATATAAGTGAGCCAAGTTTAGGTTGCTGATCCAAAGTAGAAATAAAATTGCTGAAAACATAATTGAATCTATCTAAGTTAATCTACTAAAAACAGAGTAAACCCTACAACAACTTAACCTAATTCAAAACTAAGTTAAAGCATGATAAAAGAAATCCAATCCCTTTTGAAGTAACCTACTACAAGGCTGAATCAATACAAGTTCAACAGAGCCTCCTTAACAATGAAAAAATATCATGGAACTACTTGAAACAACATGTTGGAATTTGCTACAAGAAATAAATATTAAATGTAGAAATTGGTGCATAAAATGAAATGTAAGCAAGATGAAATAACGAGGCTGAAAGAAAAGGAATGAAAGCAAAAGATAGATGTTCTGTTTTTATCCTTGAGTAGACCCTACTCAAGGCTTCTACAGGAAACCTGAAAGAATACCAAATACATGAAATCTAAAAGTACACAGTCTGCAATAACATACTAGTTCAAAACATCAATGCATCTCAAAGGAGTTTGAATTCTCTAAGAATTCCTAAAGATCAGCAAAATGAATAACTCCTTAGGGATATCCCTTAGCTCCTACTTATACTAAAATATTACATCAATTATCCCTTACATCACTCCTTGATTGAATATCTCGTGTCTCCAAGATCCCTATATTCAGGGACCTATGTTATAGGGATCCAATCCCTCCCTTGATTGCCTTCTCTTAGTAATCGATTGGAATTGATCATGCTATATTTGGTGTTTTGGGTGATTTAAGGTTTAATATCGCTTTCCAACTTATCACTCTAGGAGTTGACATAACAACATAAGTGATTCCTATAGACTATAGTCAATGGGAAAAGGGAATTAATTAATTGTTCGATGTCATCAGGTGAAAAACAATCTTTTAAAAAGTGACATTGAGTAATTAAGTGAAAATGTGTTTTAAGTGACTTTGAGCTTATAAATTCCCTTTAATTTATTAAAAGGGTTAACAGAAGGTTGAACAAGGAAACAAAAGAGGAATGATGGCACCCTCTCTAATTATGCATTGTTATTTTTCTAAAAAATGAATTTGAGGAGCTCTTGTGGATTTTGGCTCTTGGGATGAAAAACCCTAGAGAGAAAGATTGTTTTCGGTGGTGAAACCATCCACCCTATCTGGTCAAGGAGATAATATCACTCATATATTTTCATTGTGCTTCAATGTGGTTGAAATTTCATCTTGGTGGCTAAGTTTTCTCACTTGGTGGCTAAGTTCTACTTGTATGTGTCCAAGTTTATTAAGTTGAGTCATATATCTTCATTTGTGGCTGAGTTTCTTAGTGTGGGGTCGATTTATTGGCTAAGGGGATGATTTTCTATCTGTTGGGCAAGTTTTATAGAAAGTGAGGTTGAGTTCTTGCATTTGTCACTTCATTTTGGGTTGAATCTCCTCTGTTGGATAGAGTACTTGCTATATGCAGGCCGAATTTAACTTCTGGGTAGAGTTTCATTCCTTGTTGGGTTGTAACCTTTGGATGGAAGTCACCATATTCTATTGAGGGTGCATATTTCTAAAGAGGGGGATGATTTGCATAGTTTGGACAGATTCCTCTTGAAGAGGGGACACATTCTTTGTCGATACCGTGTTTATGCAGTAAGGGCCGAGTTTCTTGTAGAAAAGGGTGTATTCTCTTGGATGGTAAATGTGTTTTCATGTAGATTCCAGTACTATCATTGTTGGCAGCTTGAGGAGGGACGACTCAACCACAACAACAACCTACAACACTTTGTTACTCTTCTTATCTAAGATCTGTACCATTTTTTATATGAGGTCAGATTGTCATATTTATATTAGTTCTATGCACTTATCTGTTATTGTGTTAGTTCATCTTGAATGGGAAAAGAAGAAGATTAGATTGATGGTGTTTTCTTGTTGTTATAACAGTTTAGTTTAATTGTTGTTGCTTATTGTTATATAGAATGCATGTATGCAAAGTGTTTGACCAAATGTCCACACTGTTAAACGAAGTAACAATCCAAAAATAAATTAGTTGGGTCATTATAGTGGTATCAGAGATGGTTTTCCTGCCATCCTAGTTATGTTGTTCACTGAAGGTTTATCTGAGCCATTGCGTGGTTGGGTGAAATCCTTCAAACCCAAGACTCTACGAGATTCCATTACGAGGACACGAGACATGGAGGATGCGGTCGAAAAGAAAAGAAAATTATCCAATCCTTTCATTCCCCAGAAAAAAAAAGATAAGAAACCTTTTAAGAAAGATTGGACTAGAAAGGAGAAGATGAACGAGGCAACCCACAATGAGTTGAGAAGGAATAAAATTTGCTTCAGTTGAAAAGAGCCTTGGGAGCCGAGACACAAGTCAAAGGAGTACTATGGAGACAATGGGTCACAACTTTGATTAATGGTGGGGTGGCCCACAACTTCATCGATGTAATGTCGATGGCCAGGATATGCATTGTTATAGAGTACTTTGAGGGGTTCAATGTGGTAGTGGCTAATGGATTTAATATGCCATGCACAAGGAAGATTTTGAGGTTGGATATGACTTTCGAAAATTATGCCTTGACCAATGATTTTGATGTGGTTTATTTGGAGGACACTAATATAGCCTTGGGTGTTCATTGGATACATTATTTAAGGGAAATTGTGATGAATTACTAGGTAATGGAGATTAGATTCAATACAACAAACATAAAGAAGGTTGTCCTGAGGGGCATGACAAATGTGTTGGCAATTTGGTTGTCATTGATGTCAACCTTGATAAATAGGTGAAGTATCATTGATTGATTGGTTTAAGAAGCATTGTCAGTATTGGACATATTGTTATGAAGGTGCCTTGAATATCAAGAATTGTCAATATTGGACATAATGTTATGAAGTTTGGACATAATGTTATGAAAGTGACTTGAATGTCAAGAATTGTCAATATTAGACATAATGATATGAAGGTGACTTGAATGTCAAGCATTGTCAATATTGGACATAATATTATGAAGGTAACTTGAATATCAATAGAAAGATAATATTGACTAATATATTGTATGAGCTTGATACACTCATCCTATATTGTATAAGGTTGAGATTGTGTCATTAACATCCATGCACAAAAGAATAAATTGTGAAGAAACTGTCCAGATAAAAAGGGTAAATGGATAATCCAATATGGATCCATACAAATCAAAAATAAAGAAGTTAATAAGACATGATTCATTAAAAGTGATTAAAAAAATCTCAATTGAAGAAGAGTCCAAAGATGAGGCAGAATGTCAATGGTGGATGTTTGGTGAGGAAGCATTGACACCATCGAGTCACAATTCGAGTCGATTCAAACAACAATAAGGTCAAATATCTGGAATTCGATTGACTGCAAGATGATTCAAAGACAAGTCGACCGACTGCAATCCTGCAAATTGGCGGAATGTGTCGAAGACAAGTCGATCGATTTCAAGACGAGTTGAAGACAAGTTGACCAACTGAAGGTCGAAGTCGAAGGAAAATTGAGTCGGGAAATACAAGTCAGCCAAAGCAAGTCGAGATGACCAACGTCAAATTTCTCAAGTCGTTTTTCTTCCAAGTCAAGTCAGACTAAGAAATAAGTAACCTAAAGGTTGAAGTCGAAGCAAACTTAAATACAAGTCGGTTTGAGGTTGAAGCAAGATGGGTCGACTAGAATTCAAATACTCAAGTTGAAATTTCTCCTAGTTGAGTTGACCAAAAATATATTTGTCAGTCGAATGCGGAAGCAAATACAAAAAAAGGTTAGACCAAGTCAAATATTTAGTGACTAGCAGCTGAGAGGGAACCAATTTTAATATAACCATCAAGTAAAATGTTTAGAAGTTTAGTTTAAATAGTCACCAACAAAGGAGATATGTGGAGGTCTATTTAGACATTCACGAAAAGGTAATATGTACTAAAGTCGAGCTGGCATTCGATGACGAAAGGAAAATCTAGGGAAGTTTCCTTCAAAGAACCGCCTGTACTGGACACCTCACACACTTTCTGGAGAAATTTCTCATGTGTCAGCTAATTGGGCATGTTCTGCAAAAAAACCCATGTCGTAGAATTTTAAAATTCCTTTCCATCACTCCAAAATATTCATACAAAATTTGTTATCTAAATTGGTGTACAAAAATCAACTAATAAAAGTTACCATTTGTGTTAATTAAATGAAGGGGTGCAATGTTTCATTCCAAAAGGACACATTGTTTCAAATTGGCACCCTTTGGAGGACTATATAAGTAAAGGAATATGAAGGGAAGAATATATATATATATA
>ML796091.1:91640-120564 GCA_009831015.1 Picea engelmannii
CCGCGCCCAGTGAGAAGTTAGGGCGTGGGTTGTTTGTTTTAAGTGGTTTTTTGAGGAAATACTCAGCATGGCTTTGGCTAGGAAGAGGCATGAGTTGGCTTGATGCCAGGTAAACCTGTATGGTGCATTTTAGGGTTATAACAACATCTGATTTTGCAAAAAATATGACATAGATTCATATTTTCATAATGGAGAAAGGTTGTAAACAAGGTAAATACTTTGTGGATCATTATATGGAGTAAGATACCCTTTTTGTGGATCTATAGTCTATCTTGGGATAGGATGATTCTGCAGATCAGTTGTCATTGTTCAGTTTTCAAAGTATTGATTCGAGTGGATCATTGAAGATCATGAAGATCTTGGAAGGATAAAGAGGAAGATGTAGCGTAATCATCCAAGTGGAAATCAATTCAACCAAAGATCTTTTTCTATGCAAGGTTTTTGCCTTAATTATAGGATCTTTTTTGTAAATTGCTTATTGTTTTGTATATCGATAGATAGAGACAAAAATTCACCTTGAGCACTTGTAGGGATTAGTTTTGATGCGTCATTTACTGTCAGGTTGACCATAAATGTATGTAACCAATGTAAAACACTATATATTGGATGAAGTAGAAAAAGAACGGGTTGGATCCTTGTTTTGGCTTAAAAGTTCTAATTATAATACTATTTTGATCCATCCTACCTATGTAAAGATTCCAGTTGTTAATAAAGTCGATGGTTGGTGTGTATCGCTTATCTTTGTTTATCACTTCTATTTCCTCATCTTGAACATATCATTACTATTATATTCTCATATGACTGTATGTATGTGCTAAAAAGGTTTCTCTATTTTGTATAGTGCAATCTTTTCCACATGTGTGTTTGATTCTTTTAAATCTTGCTTAGAAAGGATTTATTAGTGTAGGTTTATTCTTCTATTGGTCAAGTATATTAAAGGACACATGTTCTTTGATGATTATCAGTTGTGTTCCATTAATTCTCCTTAATCATATATATACTCTCTTTTTACTCCAACTGAGGTTTTATTTACCTGAGATGCTTCACATAGGGAAGTGGTTCTAATAGCTCATTCATATAGCTACATTGAGATCAACAGTGTGATCCCTCCACCTCTCTAAAAATATTTTCTTTAAAACATTTTGAAACAAGGTGTTATAGGCTTAACTCAACAAAAGACTTGAGTTGACTTCTAGCACTAACATCTTTTGGCGTTGTTGTCGGGGAGCGAAATGATGAGATTTTCCTTGGGTCGAATGACATAAGTTTATAGATCTAGTTGTAGATGGTGAAACTATAATTAGACATAGTTGATTGTAATATATTTTCACCTAGTGACTCCACATTATACACGTTGGATCCAAAGAGAAATGGGACTAGAGCCCATACAGAATCTCCAGATGTGCTTGTTGTTTTAGACCCTGAGAAGATCCTAAAACAATCCAAATCTCTTAAAAAAATAGGATTTGAGAAACTGTTTATTTTACCTCCTTCTGAAGAATCCACCTCGGGGAAAGAGGAATTGGTTGAACTAGAATCATTTTACACACCCTATCCTGAGAGAAGATATAAATCTGAGGAAATATTTGAATTCCCTGAAGAAACATAGTACATTCCCTTTGAAAAAATCCCAATCCTTAAAGAAATTCAAGAGAAACCCAATCTTAGCTTCCACGTTAATATACTTGTTGCTGAAAAACTTGTTGAAGAAATTCTCAAGTCTACTCCAAATATTCAATAGGTGAACATCCCTCGTCACCACAATCACCACAGAGACCACACATAAATCAACCTTTAGGTGGTTAAACAATGGTTGGTGCAGCACCTCCCAATCCAATGAATGCTATGAGGGCTGCCAAATATGAACCTTTAGTATTTCCAAATAATCTTCATCCTCTCCCAGGAAATGATTACATAAAGTACCTTCCAAGGTTTGACAATGAAGGGGAAACAACTGTAGAGGAGCATTTAACTACTTTTTATTCGTTTGCTGACAATTTTCAAGTGGATTATGATGATGTGTGGATGAGGATTTTTGTTCAAAGTTTAGATGGAGAAGTGAGGAAGTGGTTCGGGAACATAAGGGATAACTCTATCACTACCATCACAAACCTTGATGCTACCTTCTTAAGAAAGTGGGGAGACAAGAAAGATGATGTGTATTACATGACAGAATTCAACAATTTTCAAAGAAAGAATGGTGAGTTTGTCTCTGAATTCTCTTAGATATTTAATCAAATGTACCAGAAAATACCAAATGATATCAGGCTAGCCAAAAGGTTAGAAAAGGTCACTTATGCTAATGCATTTTATGCTAATTTTTGTTTGCTACTAAGGGAAAGAAGTCATCCACTCTGGATGATATGCAAGATTCAGCTCTTGAAGTTGATTCCACCATTCTAGCATCAGAACATCTCAAGAAGAGATCATATAAGGGAAAGAAAAAGGAATAATATAAGTCTTCTTCATCAAATACCAAAAATCAAAATATTTCCTTGGAGGAGATGGCAAGAAAAATGGGGGAAATGTCATTTGAGTTGTCTAAACTCAGATTGGAAAAACAAAAATGGAATACACCTCAGGAAGGAAATCAAAATACAAATCAATATAGAAGAACTTATAACCCTCAGATCATATAGAGGGACAAGAAGAATAATGATGATCAGGAAATCTAGACACCTCTGCAGAATAATTATATTGAGAAAAATCATGAAGTTGAAGAGGTAGATGAAGATTCGGATATTCATTTGTTCGGAGATGAGATTGCTCTCGGTCACCTAACATAGAAAGAATATGAAGATTCAATGAATGCACAGGTTGGGGAAGGTCTGGATAATATGCTTTGTAACACAGATCAGCAGGGGTACAATCTTAGATCCAAATCAACACCTACTAAATATGTTCCTCAAAAAGACAAATCTGATCCTGATAAACATGCTCTTCAAAAAGATAAAGTTGTTTCTCCAGCAGCACAGACAGGTAGAAAAAATCCTGAAAGAAAGCAAGTACATCCAGCTGTGAAAATATCAACCCCGTAAGCAGACAAATTCTCATATCTTTTCAGTCTAGAACATGAGATAAGTAAGATCAAAATTCGTATTCATTTGACTGAATTGGTTAAAACCAATTCTTATAGGAGTTAGATTTTGAAATGGTAACAACCTTCTTCTGTCATAGATCCTATTTTTGAAGTGAGTAATCTCCAAGATGAAAAACCCACTATTATCTTAGGGCCAATTGTAGAACAAAGAGATGACTCCACTCCACCTTTTTATGTCTCGTTAAATATTCATGACAAAATCCTTCATAACTACCTGTTAGAATCTGGACCCTCCCATAATCTTATGCCAAAGGTTATCATGGAAGAATTGGGGCTAGAAATCACTAAACCATACCATGATCTCTTGTCTTTTGATTCCAAGAAATTCAAATGCTTGGGGGTTATCAAAGACCTTGTTGTTTCATTATCTCAAATCCCATCCAAAATTTTAGTCATGGATATAGTTGTAGTTGATATCCATCCTAGGTTTGGTATGTTGTTGTCTAGATCTTGGTGTGAGAAGCTTGGGGGATATCTTCAAATGGATCTCTCTTATGTCACTATACCTATTTTTGGAGGATAATTTAGGAGACTATAGTGAAGCTCAATTGGCATATATTATCAGTGACAATGATCATTCTATAAATCATCCTATTTATGTAGTTGATGTGGATTTGGGATCCACTATTTTTCATATTGATAATGTTGTCCAACAATCTTTCCATTTTACAAAACCAGTTGCTCCACAGTCTATTGAAAATAAAAATCTGCTATGGAAATTATACTTTGATGGAGCCTCATCCAGAGAAAGCGCAAGGGCAGGTGTAGTGTTGATTTCTCCTGAACATGAATTCATTACCTTGTCTTACAAGTTGTAATTTGGTACAACAAATAACATTGTTGAGTACGAGGAATTGTTGTTAGGTCTCAGAGCAACTAAAGAAATGAAAATCCAGCATTTTAAGGTTCATGGGGATTATGAACTCATTGTACAGCAGGTCAGAGATGTATATCAAACAAAGAATATTCGGTTGAAATATTACATAAATGAGGTATGGAACATCATTGAAGCCTTTTTTTTGTCTTTCAACATTGTATATATTACAAGAAACAAGAATGAGCAGGCTGACTCACTAGCCGTGGCAGCAAGTACTTTTAAACCTCCTTTGCCCCCAAAGCTGAAATATGAAGTAGAGTTTAGGTATAGGGCTTCTATTCCAGACACTGTCAAGCATTGGAGAGTATTTGAGGAAGATTCTGAAATCAAAAGTTTCATCGAAGCTATAGATTATTTTTCATCAATTCATATTGATCAAGATGAATATTTAGATGAGGACAACCCGAATTTAAATTTTCATAATATGATTGTTGGGCATAAGATCTTGCAATTGCCCAATAATCATATCCCAAAAGGTATGGTACCTCTTGAAATGATTTTTTATCATAATGATGTTCATGTGAAGCTCCCTGGTCCAAAAAAAGAAGCTGAGGTGACTGATTGCAATCTTGGGACTACTGCAAATCCCAAGCATGTTAAATTATCAAAATTCATGTCAACAAAATACCGAGCTAAATATGAAGAATTGTTGAAGGAGTTCATTGATGTTTTTTCATGGAAATATGAAGATCTTAGGACCTTTTATGAAACTATCATTCAACACAAGATACCTTTGAAAGAGAATGTAAAACATTTCGAGCAGAAATTAAGGAATATTAATCCTCTTTTGTTACCTATTATGTATAAGGAAGTCAAGAAACTTTTAGATGCCAAGATCCTTGTACCCTTGAGGTATTCTGACTGGATAGCAAATTTGGTACCAATGAGAAAAAATAATGGTGAATTCAGACGTTGTGTTGATTTCAGGAATTTGAACAGGTGTTCCCAGAAAGACAACTATCCATTGGCAAAAATGGAACATATATTGTAAAGGGTGGTAGGATCTAGCAGGTTGTCTATTAGCACTCTGTAAACTTCATTCGGATGAGAAAATGAATGACAGAGGCAACCTACAAACCAACTTTGACGGAAACTAGCATTTTTGACCTGGAGAGGGCTCTCTCTGAGACTTTGTCTCTGTACAGGGTATGGATTTAAACTATCCGCTAGATTTAACACTTTTATAGAATATTTTTGGTTCTATTGGAGAAAGAAAGTAATACTTTGGGCTATGGAGTCAATTTAAGAAAACGATAGAAACAAATGACTTAGTGACTGAACTTGAGAGGATAAAGGATAAGTAAGCAACAGTCTTTCAGTTAAAAATCATTGTGTGTAGTGAGAGAAAAACACATGAAGCAACTTGGAGCACCGCTACGGATGAATTCAGAGTTCACTTAGAAGAAACACAGTCATCTAAATGGCAAGAATCTAGAGCACCGCGCGACAAATTCTAGATTCGAAATCACGTTCCTATTTAGACAAAATATATATATTAATATAAAGAACACAAGAAACCATGTACGCAAAGAGAGAGTACAATACATCAAACTACTACAATTAGAATCTTTTCGTCAAAGCTCCAGAAATTTGCATTAAGTTTCAATTGATTTCAAAAGCTACATTCAATAGTCACTGTCTACATTGTTTTTCCAACCAACCAAGCTTACATTGAAAAGATGAAATGTATAGACAAGGGTGTGTCGCTCGGGATACCTTGCTCTCTAAATACTATCCCTAGGAATTTGTCTCTAACTATTCTCTGCTAGATGAATCTTCATATGGCACTTTACTAAAAATAGAAACTGATTGTACTTGGTCGCACCATAACCGCTTGTCTTTGCCACGGTAGTTCAGTCATCAAAAAGATCTCTTCGTTAGAGAGCGATGTGTCGATGCTTTTCCTTTGAAAGGGTATTTGGACGATCAAGTGCTCTATTAGACTCTTTCCACCCATTATAACGGCCTTGATTTTTGTTGCACGATCATTTGTTGGAGCGTGTATGTGGCGGGTGACCGCAGACTATCACAGGTGTTTCGAAGATGGCAACACCAGCTAAGGAGAAAGTGCCTTTATTTAAACTGTCGTGTTTCCAATGTACACCTATCATTTTTAATAGATGGGTCTCCAGTGTGCGTGTTGTATGATTTTCACGCGGGTACCTATCAGAGTCTTGACTTCCCAGTAGAAAAACAAGCCACGAGGAGACAAAATCCATGCCACGTTTGAGAAGACAAAATGGCGTCGGTTAATCATTCTTTTGGCCTCGTTTGTAGTTTTGATATCTAAATATTTCTCCAGAGAGACCAGTTACACCTTTTCAGATTCATTACTTGCCTTTGCAGAACCGCATTCCCTTTCACCCTCTTATGGGCGTTGGCCAGAGCCGCGCGAATTTTTTCCAGGGTCGGTCCACATTCCTTGAAGTGATTTGAATTCCTTTCTTTTGACATCCTTTGTGTTTTGCACAGCTAGATGATTGTATATTGCACTTCCTTGAGTTGCCTCTTGAGCCAAGTCACGTTTCCCTCTCGGTCCTGTGATGTTGATTCTTAGAGGGTCTTCACTACTAACTGTTGTCTCAACTCCCTGTTCTCCTGGTATAGCTCAGCAATAGAGAGTTGTGCTTGTTTTATCTGTTGTGACAATTCACGAATATATGTGCCTTCAATGTCTGTCCTTCTCCTTCTGTCTCAGGTTTCTTGACTTGAACCTTCGACAGGTTCTAGTCGAATGTCGTGCATGAGTAACTCTTCGGCGGCTGACTTTTCATGTGGCTCGCTCGGGGCTTGGGATTCCCCAGTTTCCTTTTTCTTCCTTGGCCTGCCCCTTCTACGGGGTATCGTTCATTATGGGGATAGGGTTTCCAATGAATTTCCTTCTTCCGCGGCCCTTCCGCGGCCCTTCCTATTTCTGCCTCCACATAGTGAGATGTTACTTTTTCTGAGGGTAGATGGGAATCTCCTTTGGGGTCCCTGGGGATGTCGTTTTTTAGTAGAAACGAATCCCAGTTGTTTCCCAATCACCTCATCTCCTTAACTATCAGAAATTTAATCAGTGAGACATGAGATAGTTTCTTCTTTGGCTGGTTTGTTTCGGCCCAGACGTTGTCTACCATTTCTTGGAGACTTTGGTGCAAGAAGAAAGGCAGATTTAATGGTCTCCTTCCGATGAAATGCATCAACAATCTGATGTGATGTGGGTGTATCTATCAAACCTTCCTTCATAGGTGAAATATTTCCTAATCACTCTCAAGAGCTTCCTAAAAGGCTCTTGCAGATATCGACTTAGAATTCCCGCTTCGACCTACTCGTTTAAACAATCTGGTTTGATAAATTCCTTGTAGCATAGCATGTCCAAAGGCATGCCTTTAGACCACCTTTTACCACATGGAGGGATCTCTATTGTGGCTAACAAGATTTCCTCTGTTACCTAGAAAGTGATTCCTGCAATTACTGCACAGAACCCGTTGAAATTGAGTGCGAACTGCTCCACCAGTTTCGCGTTGAATCCTTGTATTTTCCTACAAAATACCATGCATCCGACCTGTTCAAAATATGCTCTAAAATCCAGATCTTCATTTGCCAATGTCAAGTTTTGAGGTTCGGGACCCACATTTCTACCACTTCGCACACCTTTCCTTATGTTCTAGGATGTTGCCATGGCGCAACGCGTATTTTTTCTATGCGTGGTGGATTTAGCACGGACCCAAGGCGATAACCTTGATTGAAACAGGGTTTGTGACACAACTGATGGAAATTGACTTTCTCGCAATGAGAAACTAAAGGCTCACAAGAAGAATCACAGACAGTGCATAAATGTGGCTGATGAACAAAATACATGCAAAGAAACTAGAATTTATAAATGGGTGGGCGAGAGATGGAATTGTGTCGGGGGACACAGAATCCATGGTGACTGGAGGTTTCGAAGCAAGCCAAATATTTTCACAGCACATCCGCGTGATGGGTCCACTTTAGGGTGTGTAAAGTACAGCTGATAAGAGCTGCAGAGTATACATGATACGGTCACCATGATGTTTCATTCTTTCTGACTTCATAATGAGCTGATGATGGTCACTTCATCTGTCAATGTGACTCCTATTTAACAACTTGCCTCGACCTTTGGCATGTAAAATCTTCTCTTCTGATAGAACCCGACTCTTTTGGAAAATACCTTCACCACTTACACATGTTTTGATTTTGACATCCCTTCTCAAATCCAAGGGCCAACCAACCACTTGCTGACTTCGACCCATTTGTTGTTCAGTACTTGACCTCACACGCTTTGACACACGGACCATGAATCAACTAAGACTAACTCTAACTGAAAAAATGGCAGTGCTAACATTGTATATGATTGATGGTTTCTCTAGATACAATCAGGTAGTTGTTCATCCAGATGATATGGAAAAGATTGCTTTTACAACACCTTGCGGTACTTTTATGTACGCCCAAATGCCTTTTGGTTTAATGAATGTTGGGGCCACTTTTCAGCAAACCATGGATATTGCTTTCGTGGGAGAGAAGGATAAGTTTGTTGTCATCTATTTGGATGGAATTATCATATTCTCTAACTCTGATGAGGAGCAGCTACGTCATTTGAGACAGGTATTTCTGAAGTGCAAAAGGTATGGTCTTTCTTTAAATCCAAAAAAGTCTCATTTTTCTTTAGAACAAGGGAAATTGCTAGGTCATATTTTTTGTGTTGATGGAGTTAAAATTGATCCTGCTAGAGTGATATCTATTCAAAAGATTTCTATCCCTGGAACTAAGAAGGAAATCCAGTCTTTCCTTGGGAAGATAAACTTTCTCAGAAGGTTTATTCCCAACTTTGTTGAATTTGTCAAACACATAACTGACATGTTGAAGAAAGGTAGTGATGTCAAATGGAGGAATGAAGCTAAAGATTATTTCCAGTCTATTAAGGAGGCTATTTCAAATGTTGTTGTTTTGATTAGCCTAGATTTTGAAAAAGAGTTCCTGATTTTTTCTTTTGCATCTCAAGATATTTTAGCAGTTGCCCTTCTACAAATAAACTTTGAGGGTTTTGAACAACCCATTGCCTTTTTCAGCAAGGCACTTCGAGATGTTGAGTTAAAATATGATATCATGGAAAAGCAGGCTTTTGCTTTGGACAAAGCACTAAAGTCTTTTAGATTTTATGTGCTACATTCCAAATTCATTGCATATGTACCATCTAGTGCTATTAAAGATATCATGACTCAGCCGGACAATGATGGAAAGAGAAGTAAATGGATAGCTAAGCTACTTGAATATGACATGGAGATCAATCCTACCAAGCTAGTCAAAGGGAAAGGGTTAGCTAATCTGCTAGTTGATTCCAATTACAGAGCTCTGGGAGTTTATTACATCTGTAATAATTCAGGAAATTTACAACCTCAAACTAACAATTCTCAAGTCAATCAAAAGATTGTTAAATCAGAATGGTACAAAGATATCCTTTATTTTCTGTAGAATTTCCAAGCTCCTCTAGGAATGGATAAGTCTAAAGTAAGATCCCTAAAACTCAAAGTTGTTCAATATTGTGTGAATAATAAAACTTTGTTTTGGAGGGACCCTTCTGTATTTTTACTGAGGTGTCTTGATGAATAAGAAGCACATAGATTCATGTCATAATTTCATGAAGGAGTGTGTGGGGGACATCACTTATGTAATTCCACCACGTATAATATACTTAGGGATGGGTATTATTGGCCTAATCTATTTTTTGATGTCTATGCAAAGTTTAGAGCATGTGAGAAATGCCAAAGGTTTGCTGGTAAATAGAAGCTTAAGTCCTTACCTCTCAAGCCTGTAAAAGTGTCTGCACCTTTCCAACAGTGGGCTTTGGATTTCATAGGTGAGATCCACCATCCATCTAGTGGACAACACAGATGGATTCTGACAGCTACAGGTTAATTCACGAAGTGGATTGAAGTGGTACCTACAAGGAGGGAAACTGATAAGGTAATCAAAAGTTTCCTTGAAGAGAATATTTTATCTAGGTTTGGTTGTCCAGAAGTGATTATCACAGATAATGTTGCAGCTTTCAAATCCTCTAACATGGTAAAATTCTATGAAGATTGTGGAATCAAGCTTAGGAATTATGTTGCTTATCACCCACAAGGTAATGGCCTAGCTGAATCATCCAATAAAATCATGGTCAAGATCATTAAGAAACTTCTGGAAGATAATAAGAGAGCTTGGGATTCAAAGTTGAAGTATGCTTTGTGGGTTGACCGTGTTAGCACAAAGAGAGCAATTGGAACTTCATCATTTCAGTTAGGATATGGAATGGAAGCAGTCTTTCCAGTACAAATTTCTTTTCCAGTTGTAAAATTTATGTAGGAAATTGAAGTTGAACCTAATGATGCTATGAGAAGGATTTGTCAGATTGTAGAATTGCAGCAAGCAAGAGAGAAACTTCTTGAGAAGGCACATCAACATCAACAGAAAGTTAAAGAGACTTTTGAAAAAAAATAAAAAACATAGTAGTTGCTACCCGGGGATTTGGTTTTGAAATTGGATGCTCGTAGAGAATACCATCATGGGAAGTTTGATAGCCTATGGTCGGTTTCATTTAGGGTGGAGAAGGTCTTGGAACACAACACTTTCCCATTGCATAATTTGGAAGGTGAAGAGGTTTTTGGTGGCCCTGTAAATGGGTGTTTTCTGAAGAAATTATTTTACTAAAGTCGTTGGTGGCTCAAATATCATTGTATATATCGGTGTGGTGTGGTAGTTATGCAATAAGGACTCCATATCCCAATGGAGCAATACTGCACTTATCCTTTTTTAGTTTCCACTATTAGTTTTAATTTTTCAGTTTGTTATGTTTTGAATAACGTTTCACCAAACTTTAAGAGTTGAAATAGTTACACTCTGTAGAATAACATGGAAAATATCTTGAAGGAACAAAAGGCACAGGTCTACTCAAATTTCTTGGAGTTCCATAGGGGGAACTCCATCCCCCATGGAGCCATTGTTATCACCTATTTAGTTCTGCTAAGTCTCATCTCTCATCTCTTAGTTTATCCATTTCAAAATTTGTATGTACGCTATAAATCCTAATCATTAGTTTGATTAAGGGTGCAAAATCTTATTAAGGGGGTCAAATTTGTATTATGTTGAGAAAAATTAGGGCTACTTAGTCTTATAAAAGGGGGATAGGATTAATTATGCACATGTTTGTAAGACTGTCCTATGACATCATTTAAAGTGTCAAATCCTTTCATCAAAGGTCATATGTCATGTCATCGTTTATGTTTCATCATTACTAATTTATATAACGACATTCAAATAGTTTTCATTTCAAATATGCCAAAGGACAAGTTTATGCAGGGTGCTACAGGAACTTCCACCTGTCCTTGTTTCATCATCACACAAATGGTTGGAGTGAATTTGAGGATGTGGATCGTCGTACCTAGATGAATGAAATCTTCAAGAAAATTATCAAGTACCCAATTTCCAGTCACATCATGCAAAGGTGGGGGTCTTTTCACATGTATGTGTCTCTTGTCCATGATGTCACGTGGATAGGGTTTATTCAAAAAATAGTTCTTTTAAATCTGGTGCATTATTCGTTACTCTAGTTTCACACTGCAAAGATGGTCAAATTTGAATTTTCATCCATAGAGCCAGCAAATCCCCTATCCTTCTCAACACATCAGGCATATCCATTTTTTGCAGCAAAGAGTTCATCCTTCTAGTCGTGACAGTTAATATGGGTAAAGGTGGAAACATGAAAACAAAAGAACCTGAAGGGCCCGAGATTATGGAAGCATATGAAGATAGCAGACACATCTTTGATCAAGCTGGTTGGTATGTGTACTACACCAAGCTATATGGTTATCACTATGTTGCAGCCCGAGCATTTGTTGAAATTTTTAATGGACAGGGCGTCCAAATTGCAAACCTTTTTATGCAGGTTATAGAAGATTCCATAGCAGCAACTTGTAACCTCCATGTCGATGGCGAAAAGTGGTTCAAAAAAAAAAAATACAAGAGGGGATGTAAACCAATTCTTGAAACCTGAACATAGAGATCCCAATTGGGCCAAGGGTATTCCCAGGGATTGGATTGTTGATGAATGGATGGAGGCCTTGCTAATTCTTAAACGATACATCACATGTGAAGGGTGTTATTCTACTATGTTTTTGTTGCATCTATGATTCCTTCTTCATTTTTCAAGAATCAAAAGGATGAGTCTACCATATTACTTCATAATAGATCTAAATAAGAAGGACATGAAAATTCAAGCAAACCCTAAGACCCCTCCTCATCAAATTTATCATCAGGGATTGATTAAGATACTTATTAAAGCTGAGCTCGGAAAATTACAGAGGACATGGGATCAATTCTTGATCTAATTAGGTTTTGAGAAATAAGTACATCCTCCTGCCACATAGTTGCATGATAAAGTTCTTGAGCCTAATCAAGAATATTCACCCAGCGCAAGTCAACTAGTCATTACCAGGAAGGGTAAAAGAGAAGCTTGTTTAAAGATTTCAGAAGAGCCAGTGGAATCTACTCCAACCATCCTACAAGCAGATAAAGGGTCTTCTCATATCCTAGGTGGAGGTAAGCATCTATTTCCATATGCCAAAAAGACTTATTCTAAAAGGACCAAAAGGTTGGAAAAACATAGGGTATTGAAGGAAGATCAAGAACTTGAAACAACAGAAGAATTTGTAGATCCTATAAAACCTAAAGATCATTCCTCAAATATCATTCCTCCTATCTAAATATCCTTTGAAGATGATGCTTCTATATATAAAACTTTGATGATAAAAAGGAGCACTAGGCCTTGAAATAAATTCAGGTTGAAATCCAAAGCAATGTATAACCCTACCATTAAAGATAAGATTATCGTTATTGATAAAGAATTTTCAAACCCAAAAGAGGAGCCATCAACAAGCAAGAAAATTATTGTAACTAATCCTGAGAGGAATAAGTATAAGAAGGGAGGTCTGACAGCGAAAAAAAAGACTCCCACAGGAAAAGACAGAGTTCCTGCAAGAAAATAAAGTAAAAAGAATAAGAGAGGCCTAAACCCTACGATCAGATATGAAGGGGATAAGATCAAGAGAATGAAAAATCATTCTCAAACCATGCAGAAAAGAAGGAATGGTTTGAATTTGTTGACAGAAGCAACTACATCAGTTTTTCAAGGAGAATTTGTAGTTTGAGAATTTCACCTTCAATGAAAATCCTAAATTTTGACTGAAAGATGAATGATAATGGAAGAACCTTTTTGTTTCCTTGTATTTAAAATTCCATTCTTCTTTTTTTTATGATAGGATGTAACCTAGGCAAGGAAAGGCATTAAAAATGTTCAAAACTGTTTTTTTTTTATGGCGCTACAAGAAGTTCCCATAGTCTCATACACAAGAAAATATTGGCACTACAGGAACACCTGTAGCATCCGATTTTGCAGCAAATATGACACAGATTCATATTTTCATAATGGAGAAAGGTTGTAAACAAGGTAAATACTTTATGGATCATTAGATGGAGTAAGATACCCATTTTTTGGATCTACAGTCTATCTTGGGATACGATGATTTTGCAGATCAATTATCATTGTTGAATTTTCAAAGTCTTGATTCGAGTGGATCATTGAAGATCATGAATAACTTAGAAGGATAAAGAGGAATATGCAGCGTAATCATCCAGGTGGAAAGCAAGTCAACCAAATAGTTTTTTCTATGCAAGGTTGTTGCCTTAATTATAGGATTTTTTTTGTAAACTACTTATTGTTTTGTATATCAATAGATAGAGACAGAAATTCACCATGAGCACTTGCAGGGATTATTTTTTATGTGTCCCTGACTATCAGGTTGACCATAAATGCATGTAACCAATGTAAAACACTATATATTGGATGAAGTAGAAAAAGAACGGGTTGGATCTATGTTTTGGCTTAAAAGTTCTAATTATAAGACTATTTTGATCCATCCTACCTTTGTAAAAATTTCAGATGTTAATAAAGTCGATGGTTGGTGTGTATATCTTATCTTTGTTTATCACTTCTATTTCCTCATCTTGAACATATCATTATTTTTATATGCTCATATGACTGTATGTATGTGCTGAAAAGGTTTCTCTATTTTTTATAGTGCAATCTTTGCCACATGTGTGTTTGAGTCTTTTAAATCTTGTTCAGAAAGGATTTATGAGTGTAGGTTTATTCTTCTACGGGTCCATATTCTCTTTGATGATTGTCAGTTTTGTTCCATTAATTCTCCTTAATCATATCTATACTCTCTTTTTACTCCAACTGAGGTTTTATTTACATGATATGTTGCACATGGGGAAGTGGTTCTAATAGCTCATTAATATAGCTACATTGAGATCAAGAGTGGGATCCCTCCACCTCTCTAAAACTATTTTATTTAAAACATTTTGAAACAAGGTGTGCTAGGCTTAACTCAACAACAGTCTTGATTTGACTTCTAGTGCTAACAAAGTGAATCTACCAAATAAGAAATGGAGCAAACATTTAATTCATAAAGCATGCTACAATTATAATGTTGGTAATCAAAGTATAAATGTGAAGGAGAAATTGCATGAATAATTGAAAGGAAATGAGAGCATAATTGTATAATCGATTATATGGAAATAATTAGAACTACAAATCAAAATATCTATGCATCTAGCTACTCACACTAATCTAAAATGAAAACTAAATCTACATGAATAAAAATAGGCAGGGTATACCAGAGAGAGGGGACCCTGGCTCCTCCAACATACTTTGTAAGAGGATTACAGTGGTTGGTCGAAAGTTGATAGCAAAGATGTCTTTATTACAACATAGAATAATTAAATAGAATAGTTCAATTCTTTGCACAATAAGCGATTACAACCTTGAAAATGGGTCGTAACATAAATATGGGTAAACCTAGTTTAGAAAAACCTTTATATCTTCTTAATTGTGCCTAATTTCATAAATTTGCCCCCTAGATGGTCAATTTGGACCATCCCGCACAAAACCCATGTTCCAAAATTTCAAGATCCATCTTCATCTTCCCGAAAATCGTGCTTAAAGATTCATGTCTGGAATTGTTTGCTAAATTTGACCCAACCTTTGACTGTGGGCTAGAGGCTCACATGTGTGACCTAGGTGTGAACTAGTGAACAAAAAACCCTGTTGACACCTCATCCTTCAAACTTCATGTGGCTAAATCCCATTTGGAGATGCAAAAGTATGCCAACGAATGTTGTCGAGTACAGAAAGTGAACTAGTGGTACAGGAACATAAATGCATTGAACTGAAATGTGGCTAAAGGAATCGCACTTCATAAATTGACATTAGTAAACCAACCATGCTCCTAATTAATTCATCAAAAGAAATGAAAATGTATATCAATTAACTACTTGATGCTTATAAACTTGTCACAGATTATTTACGAAGAATTATGGTAAAAGTGGCAGTGAATAAGTTAAAGGATTATCACAAAGGGATGACTTGGTGGTGATAAGGATGTCAAATTGGAGACCCAACATCTCTCCCACACTTGAGGATTTTCATATCCTCTTGCAAAAGAACTGATATTTAGGTACATAGTAATTGTGTTTACTTGATAGGTTGAGTATGTTGTGTATGGAAGTCAAGGTAATCAAATATGAGCATCATAGGGTCAATAGACTAAGGTATAAAAGGCTCATGTTTATAGAAATGAGTTCTCCATATTTTCATCCCCACTTTGAAGACACCCACAAAATCTAGTTGCTGTAACTAAATCTTGTAACCACAGCGATATCATTGGAATTAGCTGCTATTATTTTCAAAATGGATGCCAAATACCCCTTTTATTCTTCTCAACTTCATGCCAAAACTAAAATCTTGTTAGCACTAACTCTTTGTTCAAACAACAAGCCAATATTTATCCCACAAGCCAATGATGAGATATTTTTATTTTTTTGGCAAATCTGTAAAGTCAATACCCAGCTTGTTTCTAAAATGTTCAAATTTAGTGCAAATCCATTCTCTTTTTTCTTTTGCAATGGTGAGAAACACACTAGTTGCAGTTGTAAATACTCAAAAGAAAACTCAAGATATAGTAGATATCATTCATGACAAACTCATGAATCATGACCATGACAAATCCATTTTCATTTCAATGGTTCAGAGTTTGTGGATAATGGAGAAGTGGAGTTCAGTTTCCATTGTGAAAATTTCCATGAGACGGTCTATCTATATCTAAAACATGCACTGTCAATAAGAGATTTCCTAAATTTCTCAATATACATAGATGTTTGCATTGAGGAGGGGGACATATAGAGTATAATTTTTCATGTTGAGCTTAATAAACAATGTTTGTATCCCCAAATATAACAGGAGCAACAATGTCATCATTAGCCTCATCATAAAAAAAGTGTATTTTCATTAGA
Organism: Picea engelmannii; assembly: GCA_009831015.1. Lineage (NCBI taxonomy): Eukaryota > Viridiplantae > Streptophyta > Pinopsida > Pinales > Pinaceae > Picea > Picea engelmannii. Next base: position 108,011 of record ML796091.1, read on the forward strand.
TCATGTTGAATAAAAAATGCAAAGGAAAAGGAAATGGTTTTATGATGGTGGTACGAGTTTCGAGAATGAAGGATGAAACATAACAAAGAGGTGTTCAATGGAGACAAAGAGAAATCATCACAGAGAATACATGATAAGAATATTGAACTTACAATAGTTCATCATCATAACCTTCTCTCCCATGCCTAAGGGTTTGCATGTCCTCATGTAAACGAAGTGGGGGACTTGTATGTGAAAAACTATGCATTGTACTTTGGTATTTGCATTCTTACATTGATGGTGCTTGGATGCACTATATACTTTGTTTTTACCCCTTTTGCACAACCATATTTCCTATGACATATGTTTGAATAGGAAGCAATAATGAAGTGGTATTCCTTCCACTACTTGAAAGATTATTTTGATGATGTCCTCATGAACAAGAGGGTTCAGATGGTGAAGGTCTTGTATGTCGGGTTTCTATTATTGTCACATAGTACATATTTTTGATCTTGATTTTTCTTAAAGAAAAGTGTAATCAAGATATGGGTCAAGAATGGAAGAGATGGCCAAAAGTATGAAGTGTAAAATAATGAAGAATGGAGATCTAAAAGAGATGGAGGAAAAATGAATAGAATTTCCTCATTGTTACACACAAAAATTGCACACTGCCTAGTGTCGCACTTATGTACAATTGCATTGATGAGTTTAGTAATGCCAAAATGACACTTTCATAAGTGTCGCGTTCATGTTTCATCACTTTGACACCATGGAATAACATTTTGTCATCATCCCTATCCATTCAAGAGAAGAAAAAATAATTTTGAAGGTCTAAAACATATATTTCCCCTTGTTTTTTGGCTTAGTTGGAGCACTGACGCCACCCTTCTATGGCTCAGGGAGTGTCACTCTCAGGGTGACTCCCCTTTCTAAACCAGTAGGGAGCATCACTGACACCTTCTTCCTATGTCATTGGGAGTGTCAGCCCTGTTAGGGTGGTTTTAACCAATCCCACCTTATTCTATGATTTGACTTTGAGATACTTTCGGTGGTTATGATCGAGGGATGACTCATGGGCTCGAGTCTTTCCTTTTTGGGTAATCAATCCTAACTTATGGAGGAAATATCTCTACCTTCCCTTGATATTCTAAGTTGGTTGACCCTCCCAAGCTCTCTATATAAACAAGGTCTCTCAAGGGTGAAAGGGATTAGAAGGAATTAAGGTCTAAAGTATACCAAAATTTTGTGTCATTTGTTAGCATACAGTAAGGGGCTCTATAGGAGGAGCATTAGAGAAGGCTTGCAACACATCATGATTGTAAGTTCCATTGTTTCTCATATTAATAAACTTGGCCTATTTCCCTATTTTCGTCGCTTTTCAAGTTTATGTATGAATGATTGTGGACTGGTTATGATAGTTTTTATCTAACTTGTTACAAGTAGTAGAAGAAGAGGATAGTTATATTTCTTTTCAAGTAGACTACATTTGGAGTTGGACTGGATCCAACACCAAAACGATAAAGAGTAGCGAGGACAACCAACACAAAAAGGTGCCTCTTTCTCTTTCTCTTCCTCTCTTATTTCATGCATAAATAGATGGAAATTTGGAATGTTAGTGTCCACTTCTTCTAGCTATCTTAGTTGAAGAAAACCCAACTAAGGGGAGCTCAACCTATCCATAGGGTGAGATTTATCACAACTATTTTTGGCGACCATACTGGGGAGAGATTATTTCCTTGGTTTGTATCCTCTTGTTTCTTATGCTTGCTTGATGAATACTTGGTTTATGAATTATTCTTTGCTTTTCACCTCCATTGAATAGCTTACAGAGTCCTCATAACACTTTGGTTGAATCTGGGCTGAGTATGGGCATGTTTTCCCTTATTTTTCAGAAGTGATGCTCCCCTCTAGTGCTTTATAGAGTGTCATTGACACCGCTCTGCAGGCTTTCCAGGAGTGTCACTTTGCCTTTGACACACACTATATTTGGCAGCAGGAGCGTCACCCTTTCTTGGGTTGGTTTCCGGGATTTTTGGTCTATGTTTCTCAGTCTGATTTTTATCTCAAGTTCTTCTATGATTGCTTTAGACTTTGATTGATTAGTTTTGATTGTGAGTATCACTCTTCTTGTCTTGTTATCTCTGATCAAGTTTTGAAAGGGTTATAAGTTGGTCAAGGTTGATCAAATCCTTGAAGCTCAATTTTGATCTTCAATAGTCTTTTCCTTGTCAGATTAGAGAGCATTTGACTTCTATACATTTCTTCTTGAACAAACTTTCAAGCACTCTACTTATCATTTTTGGGAGCCTTTTCTATCAATTTGGAATTAATTTATTTCCAATTGATTCTTGCATTATTCTTCTATTTTGAAATCCATAATTTTTTAGACTCAATTGTGCTATCAATTGGTCTAGAACCTTTTGGTTCTAAGACTTTTTAGGAGTGATTTATCTCTTTACAAGTGCATATTTGTATGAGTATTATTTTGCTTCATGTTATCTTATATCTTAGCTTTGAATTATTTCATGTTCATTGAAAGAAAAGAAGCATTAAAATAATTGCATTCAATTTTCATGTTAGCATCAAACAAAGAAATTCATGCATTTTGAATCATTAGAACTAGAGTTGTAGTGAAAATTTTGAAGAACTTAACATTCAATGGTTTTGAAATTTTAAAGAATTGTGTTTTGATAATTTGGAAAACATTTGGATTCTTCATTTAAGTGAAAAACAAGTTGAAAAGAGTGTTACATACATTGAGTATTGCGTTGAGTGTTTAATAGTATTTGGAAGAAAAAGAGAAACCTCTTCTCCCTCTTGTAAGTAGGATTCATTCAAATAAAATTTCCATTTCATCTTCCTACTGCATGGTTTTTGGAGTCAAGTAAAAACATCCTTAGTTTCATCTCCATCTACCCTTGACTAAAAACAGCTTTAACGAATCAACCACATGTAATTAAAATAAACTAGACTTGTTATTTATAGAACACCAACAGTAGTTTAGGAATTAGAATCTTTGGACTAGGGAAAGTGAGAAAATTGTCCAATATTTCTAAACAAACTATAGAGTGCTAAAGGCTAGTCAAACCCAGTTGTCATATAGGCATAGCCATGAACCCCCTCTAACACAGGGCCTAAACACGAGGTCATGTGCGAAAGAGAAGTGGATATTACTCATCAAAATCTTGACCAATCGTAGTGAAAAGAGCGTATATTGGGGGTTCTTCTTGAGAAACCAATGGTGTCATTTGGTCTCTATGCTTCGTTAATCCTGAATCTGTTCGAGGTCCTCAGGATTTTTATCTGTCCACTTGTCTTCCATTCTCTTGAAGAATTTAGGACTTAGATATCTTGCCCATACGTTCGGTCCTGATTGTAGATTTCACCCCCTCGAAGGCCGACTATGAGCCAGTAGCCTTAGTGACATTTCCTAGGTGTCTACAGATGTGACTGTGGGGGGGATTCTCACAGTACCTGGGGCAGACATTCTATCACATCTTTAGTACCCTTGGAGGGTGGTCTCACGAAACGAGGGTCATATTTCAGTTTTGACTTTATGACTGGAGGAGTCGAAATAAAGTTGCAGTCAAGAAACCATTTGCTCGAATGGCTTCATTGGAAATATGAGATTATTTGATTTGGAATTTATGCTTAGTAAAGTAGGGTAGGTAGGAGTATGAATAATCTTGGTTCTACGAGCATTTCTTTTAGCAATATGCAATTTTCATTTTCAGCTTAGTTTCTAGATTTTAGTTTGGAGCATATATAGTTTTGGGTTTTCAGCAGATACAGGTAACAGGTCAAAGAAGAGTTTCCAATGGTTTGGTAGTAGCCCAATGGATAGGCACAAGGTCTACGAATTCTTTTCTACCTCACTGGGAGGATAGCATCCCCATTGGAGCCAGTTGTTAGCACCATGATTTCCATAGCTAGAATTAGAGGTTTGTCCAAAGTTTTCAAAGTCATGACATGATCTTGGGATAATCAAGGAATTCCTAGATGAGTCATAGGTTAGGGTGATTATCATGTCAAAAGGTATTATGGTTCAACATCACCCTTCATGATATTATAGAAGGAACAATCATGACACTCCATGTCATTGGTATCATTGCAAACTTCAAAAGCATACTCATTGTGCAAGTTTGTTGCGCAAAGGCTTTTGTCACTTTCATTTGTCGCGCATTGTGTAGAGGATTTAGTCGCGCAAAGGATTGTGTTGCGCATAGGATGTTGTCATGCATAGGATGTTTTCGCGTAAAGGATTTCATCGCACAGAGGATTTCGTCGTGCAGAGGATTTTGTCACGCATAGGATGTTATTGCACATAGGATGTTATCGCGCAAAGGATTTCATCGCGCATAAGATGTTTTCACGCAGATGATTTCATCATGGATGTTTTCACATAGAGGATTTCATCATGCAAAGGATTTCTTCATGCATAGGATTTTTTCACGCAGAGGATTTCATCGTGCAGAGGATTTCGTCGTGCAGAGGATGTTGTGACGCAGAGGATGTTGTCGCGCATAGGATTTTGTCGCGTAGAGGATGTTTTTGCGCATAGGATTTTGTCATGCAGAGGATTTCATCGCACAGAGGATGTTGTCACGCAGAGGATTTTCCTATGCACAGGCTGCAGGGTAGATTTTCATCAGCATCACTTTTTTTAAATCCCAGGCTTTAAGAAAGAAATCAATCATGTCATACCAAACTCTGGGAGCCTGCTTAAGACCATACAAGGTCTTCCTTAGATTGCATACATGAGTGCCTTTGTTATGCAGTATAAAACCATATGGTTGTTCCACAAAGACCTCATGTGCAATATTTCCATTCAAGAATGTTGTTTTTGCATCCATCTGATGTAGCTTCCAACCAAGTATGGAACCTAAAGAAATAATAGCTCGAATGGAGAGATACCTAGCTACAGGAGCAAAAGTCTCTTCGTAGTCGATTCCTTCTTTCTGAGTGAAGCCTCTAGCTACAAATATTACTTTGAAATTTTCCACACTTTCATCAGCTACATGTTTGATCTTATAGATCCATTTGGAAGAAACCACTAATTTGTCTTTTGGCCTTGGCACAATGTCCAAAACATTGTTCTTTAAAATACACATGTATTATTCAAGCATGGCATCCTTCCATACTTGTAATTTATCTTCTTCTTCAAATGAAGAAGGTTCAGAATCACTAATGTTTCTCATCAGTGAAGCAACAGAGCCTCCAAACCTATGAGGCCTCTTCATTTCCCTAAAAGTTCCTTTGGGATTAGCTATCTTTCTGCTTCCCGCACTATTTCTTTAAGCCACCCTGGCTTCCTTTTGGCTGGAGGTTATTCAAGAGTTCTTTCTAACACTTCAATGGGTTCTAGGGGCTCATTACTTGGCCCTTCATGAGGTTCCTCCCTCTAATCATCTGACTCTTGATTTTCAGAAGAGGGTGAAGTTGGTTGAACTGCTTCTAAATCCTGCTGAGGCTCTCTGGATTTCTTAAATGTGGCTTCCTAATGGAAAGTCACATCTCTGCTTACCTCTATTTTCCTCTGACCTGGTACATAAATCCTGTAAGCCTTAGAGTTCTCACTGTACCCCACAAACACCCCTTTCTTACCTGAGGGTTCCATCTTTGTCCTCTTTTCCTTAGGGACATGAATATACACTGGACATCCAAATATCCTTAGATGTCCTACTTCAGGTTTGATCCCTAAGAAGACTTATTCATGAGTATTGTCCTTCAAAATAGCATGTGGACACTTGTTTTGAATATACACGGTAGTGGAGGTAGCTTCTGCTCATAAATAATTTGGCAGATCCTAGTCAAACATCATTGCTTTCACTGCCTCACAAATAGTCATGTTTTTCCTATCAGCAACACCAAAAGTTGATCTGATTTGGGCTATCCTGGAATAGAAATATGCCATTGATTCACCTTTCTCAATCTTCAAATGCTTAAGCTTGTTCTTAAGTGTCCTCTTATGACTTGGAGCATGTTTCTCATATAGATTCACAAAGGTATCCATAGAGTCCTTGGTAGTCATTAACGAAGTCATTGCAGGCATTGTATTGTCTGTGACTGAGTCAAAAATGATTCACTTGGAATTTTCTTGAATCTTCCTCAAGGCCACTCTTCCTGCATTATTCATGGGTTCCTCCACCACTATGGTCACATACTGCTCAAGATCATGCTCCTGCAAGATATTTTTTATCCAGATCTTCCACACATTGAATTTGGTAGCTCGTTCGAGCCTATCTTCGACCCTGACAGAAATGGAGGATGCCATCGACCTCACACTGGAAACTTAATCAAGCTCACTTGGATCTGTGTGCGCATGTTGTTGCACTTCAACATGTTTAACACACCCTAAGCTCTGATACCATGTTAAATTATGAGCTTGATTTCTTATGCGGATTAATTCTTTTATTTTCTTCAACACTTTGATTCCAACTTAATACACTTCAACAATACCAAATCATAACCAAATAGCAATAACTATGTAGATAAGTAAGCATGCACATCAACAACACATAAACCATGGGGAAACCTTGTACAGGGAGAAAAACCCCAGCAAACAATATTCCTTTATTGCATTAATAATGTAAGATCACTTACAAATATCCACCATGAATGTTTTGTTATTAAAGAGCTTGACAAGATGACTCTGACTTGACAATGACCTAAGAGACCTTGCTAAAATACACCTCTGATATGTTGCCTCTATTGTTGATATACAACACTGATATGTTGTTGATATATGTCTCTAATATGCAGCCTCTATTGTTGATATACAACACTGATATGTTGCTTTAGTATGATGCCTCTTTATCACTGATATGCTCCTCTATTGCTTCTCCCTTAACCTGTATATAATGTTTCAAAACTGTGTTGCAGAACTGTGTTGAAGAGAGGGTTCGACCTCTTCTTATATAGGCTGAAGAGGGGAAGAGGGGAAGCTCGAAATAGTAACCTGATTACATGCATTAAACATAACTCAGCTTCATTCTTTAGTTCAAACTTAGAACTCGACTTGAGATTGGTTACAACTCGGCTTTACACTTTAGTTCAAACTTAGAACTAGACTTGAGATTGGTTACAACTCAACATTACACTTTAGTTCGAACTTAGAACTAGACTTAAAAATTTAGTTGCAACTCAACATTACACTTTAGTTCTAAAGTAGAACTAGACTCAAGACTTTAGTTGCAACTCAACATTAAACTTTAGTTCTAAAATAGAACTAGACTCAATACTTTAGTTGCAACTCAACATTACTAAAATAGAACTAGACTCAAGACTTTAGTTGCAACTAAACATTACACTTTAGTTCTAACATAGAACTAGACTCAAGACTTTAGTTACAACTCTTGACAAGGAAATTTGAAATTCTCTTCATGGGGGATAATGTTTACACGTGCCAACACACTACATCAATACAATTACATCATTTGCAATATTAGGAATATCATTTGTTTCTAGCTCATAGGAATTTTATATTCAACCTAACTTTTGCTAGATGCCTTGAATTTTGCTCATGGCTCACAAGGTTTGACTAGGCTCATAGAGGTTGTATGTTCCCCCTGACTTTTGCACTAGTTTGTCTATGCTCACAGAGGTTGTACGTTCCCCCTGACTTTTACACTAGACTGTCTATGCTCACAGAGGTTGTACGTTCCCCCTGACTTTTACACTAGACTGTCTATGCTCACAGAGGTTGTACATTCCCCCTGACTTTTGCATTAGACTCACATAGCATTTCATTTGTCCTGACTTTCTTTTTTACTCACAGAGGTTGTACGTTCCCCGTAGCATTTGTCAATACTTCACAAGACAAGTTGATTCTCCAAATCTCCCTGGCTAGCCTTAGGGTGGCCCATATGGCCTCTCATTGGAGAATGACTGTCAATGCTACCAAATTTAACACTCCCTCTCAGCGAGGGAGACATTCTCAGCCACACCAATCTTGCCTCTCAGTTGCACAAACTGTCTCGAGGTCAGAGGCTTGGTCAGGATATCAGCTACCTGCTCACTCATGGCTATGTATTGTAACTTTACAGTTTTTCTCTGGACCAAGTCTCGGATGTAGTGGTACCTCATGTCAATATGTTTTGACCTGTCGTGAAATACCAAGTTCTCTGTTAATTTTATGCAACTTTGATTATCACAGTGAACCACCGCGTCTCGAGCTTGTCACCAAACAACCCAGAAACCAATTTTTTGAGCCATACTGCTTCCTTACTAGCATCACTTGCTGCAATGTACTCAGTCTCTGTTGTACTCTGTGTAATGGATCCCTACTTTCGGCTTGACCAAGAGATCATAGCAGATCCTAAACCCAAGAAGTATCTGGAAGTACTCTTCCAATCCACTGGGCTTCCTGCCCAGTCATCATCTACATACCCATGTAGAAATAAACCACCACTAGATGTATATCTTAGACCATAAGTAATGGTCCCTCTCAGATATCTCAAGATGTTATTTGTTTCCACCCAGTGTCTCTGTCTCGGTTCAGTTGTGAACTTACTCATTGCAATCATTAGAGAGCATATATATGGCCTAGTGTGGATCATCTACATCAATGATCCAATCAGCTACCTATACATGGTGGGATGCACCAAATTTGAACCGGTATCAGAATCATGCAGCTTCCTTAGGTTGGTAAACATCGGAATAGACATGGATTTGCAATCCATCATACCAAACCTCTTTAGTACATCCACTGTGTATTTTCCTTGTGCCATAAATATCTCGCCATGTCTTTTCCACACTTCCAATCCTAGGAAGTAATGCATCAAGCCTAAGTTTTTCATCTTGAATTCTGAGGTTAGATCCCTTTTACACCAGGCTATTAGCCCTTCATCTCCTGTTAGAATCAACATACATGATTATTATAACATATTGGTTACCTCTTACCTTGAAGTATAGATTTGCATCAACATCACTTTTCTGAAAGCCCGGGCTTTTAAGAAATACATCAATCATGTCATACCAAACTCTGGGAGCCTGCTTAAGACCATACAAGGTCTTCCTTAGCTTGCATACATGAGTGCCTTTGTTATGCAGTATAAAACCATATGGTTGTTCCACAAAGACCTCTTGTGCAATATTTCCATTCAAGAATGTTGTTTTTACATCCATCTGATGTAGCTTCCAACCAAGTACAGAACCTAAAGAAATAATAGCTCGAATGGAGAGATACCTAGTTACAGGAGAAAAAGTCTCTTCGTAGTCGATTCCTTCTTTCTAAGTGAAGCCTCTAGCTACAAATATTTCTTTGAAATTTTCCACACTTCCATCAGCTGCATGTTTGATCTTATAGATCCATTTGGAAGAAACCACTGATTTGTCTTTTGGCCTTGGCATAATGTCCCAAACATTGTTCTTTATAATAGACCTGTATTCCTCAAGCATGGAATCCTTCCATACTTGTAATTTATCTTCTTCATCAAATGAAGAAGGTTTTGAATCACTAATGTTTCTCATAAGTGAAGCAACATAGCCTCCAAACCTATGAGGCCTCTTCATTTCCCTCAAAGTTCCTTTGGGAGTAGCTATCCTTTTTGTTTCCTGCACTATGTATTTAAGCCACCCTGGCTTCCTTTTGGCTGGAGGTTATTCAAGAGTTCTTTCTAACACTTCAGTGGGTTCTAGCGGCTCATTACTTGGGCCTTCACGAGGTTCCTCCCTCTGATCATTTGACTCTTGATTTTCAGAAGAGGGTGAAGCTGGTTGAACTGCTTCTGAATCTTGTTGAAGCTCTCTGGATTTCTTAAATGTGGCTTCCTAATGGAAAGTCACATCTCTACTTACCTCTATTTTCCTTTGACTTGGTACATAAATCCTGTAAGCCTTTGAGTTCTAATTGTACCCCACAAACACCCCTTTCTTGCCTGAGGGTTCCATCTTTGTCTTATTTTCCTTTGGGACATGAATATACACAAGACATCCAAATATCCTTAGATGCCCTACTTCAGGTTTGATCCCTGAGAAGACTTCTTCATGAGTATTTTCCTTCAAAATAGCATGTGGACACCTATTATGAATATACACAGTAGTGGAGGTAGCTTCTGCTCATAAAGAATTTGGCAAATCCTGGTCAAACATCATTGCTTTCACTGCCTCACAAATAGTCATGTTTTTCCTCTCAGCGGCACCATTTTGTTAAGGGTTATATGGCACGGTCAACTGTCTCTTGATTCCTGTTGACTTGCAGAAATCCTCAAATTGACGAGATTCAAACACTCCTCCATTCTCTGTTCTAAGGATTTTGATGTGTTTCCCTGTCTGTTTTTCAATAAAGGCTTTATACTCTTTGAATTTATCAAATGTGTCACTTTTAGCTTTAATAAAATATATCCAACATTTTCTTGAGTAATTATCAATAAAAATGACATAATAAAACGAACCACTGAGTGAGGGAGATGACATGGAACCACATACATCAAAATGAACCAGATCTAAGATGCCCTGAGCTCTGTTGTCACTACTAGGAAATGCTTTCTTTATATTTTTACCTAGCATGCATCCCTTACAAATTTCATTTTTACTAAGAGAAATAGAGGGAATGCCACATACCATGTTCTGTAATCTGGAAGAGATTTGAAATGAATATGTCCAATTCTTTTGTGCCACAACTCACTGGATCTAGTCGCATCATGAGTCAATCCCTGAATTGATTGTCCTGACACGACGTACAGTCCTCCACTGCGAGTTCCAATGGGTTTTGTTGTACTTAAATTGGCTACCTTTATCCCATAGTAGTGCCTTCTTGTCCTTGAAGATCACCCAATATTCCTTGTCCTCAAGGGTTGAAACTGATAATAGATTCTTCTTGAGCCCTGGAACATATAATACTTCATCAACATGAAGTCTAGCCCGGGATTCCAATCTGAAGGAGATAGAGCCTACTCCCTCTATCTTGTATCATTTGTCATCCCCAAGCTCAACATGCACTGCAAAAGATTTTGTCTCGAAATCTAAGAGTATCTCCTTGTACCTTATCATGTGTTTTGATGCACCACTCTCTACTAACCAAGTTTTCGGCCCCATGAAAACTGAACTGGATAAGGCAGAAACCAAGTAATATTATTTTCTATTTTCTTTCTCATTAGAAGGAATTTTCTGATTTCTTTTAGATTCATCATCCTCAGCAGTTGAGGCATGATGTTTCCCTTTCCTTGGATATTTCTTTCTAAACCAACAATATTTAGCAAAATGACCCAACTTATTACAACTAAAGAATTTAATCTTAGATGTATCAATATTCTTTCCTTTGAATGTACCTTTGATGTTATGATTCCTCTGAGATCCTTTCTGGAAAGTGCCTTTCTTCTTTCCCTTGAATCTTGATGCTAAATTTGAGTGCTCGTGTTTCATTGGCTCACTCCTGGTAGTTGTGTGACTCTCCTCCTATAGGAAATCATGCCATAACCTCTCAAACATGGGTTGAATCTCTCTCCCACTTACACTGGATAAGAAGGTCTCCCATGAAGAAAGAAGACCATAAAAAATGGCCTGCACTAAATCATCATCGTCCACTGTCATCCATGTGACCAAAAGTTGAGCTCTGATCTGGGCTATCCTGGAACAGAAAGATGCCATTGATTCACCTTTCTCAATCTTCAAATACTTAAGCTTGTTCTTAAGTGTCTTCTTCTGACTTGGAGCATGTTTCTCATATAGATTCACCAAGGTATCCATACAGTCCTTGGCAGTCATTAACGAAGTCATTGTAGGCATTGTATTGTCTTTGACTGAGTCAAAGATGATTCACTTGGACTTTGCTTGAATCTTCCTGAAGGCCACTCTTCCTACATTATTCATGGGTTCCTCCACCAAGATCATACTGCTCAAGATCATGCTCCTCCAAGATATTTTTTATCCAGATCTTCCACACATTGAATTTGGTATCTCCTTCGAGCCTATCCTTGGCCCTGACAGAAATGGAGGATGCCATGGACCTCACACTGGAAACTTAATCAAGATCGCTTGGATCTATGTGCACCTATTGTTGCACTTCAACACGTTTAACATACCCTAAGCTCTGATACCATGTTAAATTATGAGCTTGATTTCTTATGCGGATAAATTCTTTTATTTTCTTCAACACTTTGATTCCAGCTTAATACACTTCAACAATACCAAATCATAACCGAATAGCAATAACTATGTAGATAAGTAAGCATGCACATCAACAACACATATACCATGGGGAAACCCTATACAGGGAGAAAAACCCCAGCAAACCATATTCCTTTATTGCATTAATAATGTAAGATCACTTACAAATATCCACCATGAATGTTTTGTTATTAAAGAGCTTGCCAAGATGACTATGACCTGACAATGACCTAAGAGACCTTGCTGAAATACACCTCTGATATGTTGTAGTGACCAGGATTCCATTAAAACTACCATGAATTAAAACAGAGTGGAAATTTTGAAATTTACTAAAAATTCGCTTACTCTAGCATATTCACTCCCAGATTTTGATAAATAAAATAACATTTTATATAACAATTTGCATAACAAGTTAAATTTACATAACAATTTGCATAACAGGTTAAATACCTCGTTCTGATGCTGTC
>ML796091.1:140710-161341 GCA_009831015.1 Picea engelmannii
GGTCTTCATGAAGAAAATCCAGGACTTCCAAGAGAAGTCATCAATGAATACAACATAGTATAGGGATCCAGTCAACGATGCCGAAGACACTTGCATATCACAAATTAATTTGACTAAGACCCATATTCGGCAATTTCTCCCCCTTAGACGCCTAGGGAAGAGAAACACTTGCCTTGGTACATTATTTTAATTAAAAATTTAACAGTTTATTTGGGCCCGAATTGCATCGTTCATCATCAGGATCCATTCGGAATAGCTTGGTTTTGGTTTCGTTGCATTCCGACGATTTCCGTAATTTTGAGTTATTATGGGTCATATCTTAATTAAATTCACTAAGAAGGTCATAATGGGCATATTACTTGGAGAAACCTCTTAGTGTGATAGCTCATTGGAATCCGGAAGAAGAGCACTACAAGATAAGATGATGAGAAGTGACTTTCAGTGGCCGAAGAAGCCATAAGGATGGATAAATCACTTTTTGAGGTAAAATGGTTAATTAATTAATTAATTAAGTGATTTAATCAAGGAATAATAAAATAAAGTAAAAGTCACTTGGAGGGAAAAGGTCAACAACGAATTAGGTTTTCAACGACGAATTAGGGTTTAGAAAAGCTATAAGAGAAGGGACAGCGACCTAATTCATCATTATGCAGATTATGACTTGTCATTGAGGAGAAGAGGCACATCTTAGGAGAGATAGTTCAATGGATTCCAGAGGAAGACACCAGTTGGTTGATTTTGGTGTTGAGAGACACACCCTAGTCACCGAGGAGATCATTTAGGTCTTCCATCATTCTTCAGCAACAATTACATAGTGTTTAGTAGCAAGGGTGCATTCACCCAGAGTGAGGGTGCAGCTTCTAAGAGGGTTTTTAGTCGACTTATCCCATCCAGGGAGAATTACAAGATTTCCCTATGACCCATTTGAGATGAGGGCATGCATACTTTTCCTGGTTCCTCGTCAGATTCCAATAGAGGAATCAACTGGGATGCATTTTCCAGACTTGGACATGTGGCACTTTTGGCAGGCACATTTGGGGTTCCAGAGTGAGCATCAGACTAGATTCAGGGAAACCCTTTCGACCCATTTCCCAGTAGACCAAGGCGATCATTTTGAGATATATCTCATCCGATTTTGATAGTGGAATCACTAGGACGCATTTTTCCAAAAGAAGAGGGGCACATTCCCCCAAGGGTATCCATCCGGGGTCCAGACTCATCAGCAAAGGGGTCTATCATATACCAGTATTGAGGACTAGAGCAGGGCACATCATTTGGGACAGTTTCCAGGCCATTTTGAAAAGTATATCTCCCAAGGTGAACTTTCTAGACTTTCAGTAGTTACCGTCAGAGCTGTCATAGTTCCAGCGCATCCATTGATCTCGTAGTGCTCACATATTCCAGGTATTATCTTTAATTGTTTGTTTGTATTCCAGCTAAGATCCTTTTGTCTTTTGATCTAGCCGAGTGTTGTCATTTTATTCAGCCACATTCGGCCTTTGTAATCCACAGAGATATCATAATATAAAATTTCCAGTCCTTTGTCGCATTTATTATTTGTATGACCATTTATATGTTGTAAACGATTGATCCTACACACACATTATCAGCATTTCCTAGACTAGCCAAGTCAGGAACATTACAGTGGTATCAGAGTTGGTTTTCCTGCCAGCCTAAGGGGAAAATCAGATAAGGATGTAGATACATCATTACCAATGAGTGGATTGAAAGGATCACAGATGGAGCCTACACCCATTAGATGCAGGGAGCATTGCTACAGTTGCAAAGTTCCTTGGAAGGAAAATCACCGATGCAAGGGTAAAGGGAAGGTGCACATTGTTGAGGTGCACTATGACAGTGAGGATGAAGAGATGCATGTGAATGCAACCATAGATGCCTATTTAGAGCAGTCTGATAAGGCTAGTGACTCTTGTGCATCTGAGGGACAATTGGATGGACAGGATGATAGCACATATCCTTCATCTTCCCCATCAGGTAATGTTGAGGATTCAACACTTCAGCATAGTGGTGACACTTGTGAGGATTCATATGTGTTGGCACTTAAACATGATGAGCTTAGGAGGTTGGATGACCTATCGGTGGGTGTAGACATGGATTCCAAGAAGTCATATATGGAGAATGATGAGCTTCCTATGATGAGTGAACCACATTTTTCATCTTCTCAGTCACCTATGCTAGCTATGACACATGAGAATATCAGTGGCATTCTTGATATGGTAGAGGAGACTTGTGTAGGGATTGTACACAAGGGAAATATGGGTTTGCAGACCTAGGAGGAGAGGTATGGATTGGAGTTAGTTGACCTTACACATACCTATCAGTATGAGGAGAGTGATTCACCACTCTTGGAGTTTCCACTGATGGAACAGGTTGTGGAGACCGACAGCTTGTTGGGACACTTACTCCCAGGACCGATCTGCAGTGATGAGGATGCAACCTTATTGGACAGGATGACCATAGCACGTGTTTGGACACATTTGTATGGGATCCAAGCACATATTATATTAGTAGGGTGAGTGCATAGGAGGATACATCTACCCATACAGGATACGGTGCGATCCAGATAGGGGCCATGGTTCTTGATGGCGTGCAGTGGCATACAGGAGAACTCAGTAGCACAGGGGACAATGGGAAGTTTAGTGCCTTATATTTTGAGGAGTGTGTTGTTGGGGATTACATTGTTGATAGTAGCAGTGAGAGGCATGAGGTAGCACCTCACTAGGATTGTGACCAGGAGTCACGACACTTGGCAGGACAGTTGAGAGTCAGTGAGGGCATGATCATGGCAGCCACTAGATGCATTTATGATACACATGCATTGGTGGAAGGTTATTGTTGGAGGGCCTCGATGGCACAGGATAGTTTAGATGGGGGACTTGTCATTCATGACTTCCATACACTTAGGGAGAGAGTGATTGTGACGAGGGTCGACTACCAGCAGTTGTCAATGGATAGGGATTACCTATTGGAGGTTGGCGAGATGTATCATAGGGAACTGAGGGAGCAGGAGGTTAAGGTGGACCGACTCACTCATGAGTTGATGAGGACATGGATATTCTTGTAAGGCACACAGAAAACCCTTCAGGAATCAGAGTCCAGATTAGAGGAGCTCCTTAAGGAAACTAGACAAAAATCCACTACACCTATTTCAGCAAAGAGTCAGATACATCCCTCAGCCACATTGCAAGAGGATGTTGGTGGTTTAGCAGTGGAGCACTAGTTGAGGGAGGAGAATGAGGAGTACCTAGGATCACTGATGAGTATGGAGAGATATGATCCAAAGATACATGAGGATAACCATAGGTCACAGGGACCACCCTTCACGAGGGGTGTTGAGACAGTTGGGCACACACGTACACATGGGGATTCTAGAGCTAGGGGTAGTTCTAAGGACACTTCCATTTATGTTCCAAGATTGGTTGACCTTCATGTATAGGATGACCCCATAGTACACCTAGGATCCATGATGTTGCAAGTGTATACAGGAGATGACATGAGTATGCAAGGGCACACAGTGATGAGTGGTAGTTCACAGAGACATATAGAGGTGTACAGTGGGATTCAGGGGGGACACACTAGATGGAAAGGAGGATATGTACTCAGTAGAGCATGGAGATTCCTCTCCCTTGTAGTAGTATACAGATCTGGGAGATCACCTTCACCGTAGTAGAAGTTACGTGAGTGATGATGGATGGAGAATGATTGACCCACAAATGGTAGAGATACGTATTGTTGTACCTGATGGTTGGTGTTTAGTGATGAGTACAAGTGATTATTTATCATGGGTGTCGATGGGAGAGCTTTTGGTTAAGACCTTTGGATTGACCAAAACATATGTTATTTTCCAGTCCTATAGTTGGTTGCAGATGTTTATGATGGCCTTTCCTGATACTTTCATCATTGATAGCAGCACAGGGGAGTTAGACAGTGGCAGGGGGCATGGAGAGTTGGTAGGTTGAGACCATCTAACAGGAGTGTCTTGATTGCATACATCAAGATAGGGGTGGATCATCAGGGGTAGACAGTTGAGGCCATGGGCATGATGGAGAGTATACTTGTAACACCCTGTTTCCCCCAGGTTGTAAAAATAACTGGACTGGCCAAGAACTATGGCAAACTTAGAAATGTGAATGTGTGATGTGAATGGACCTTGTGGAAAAGGTCGATGAATGTGAATAATATTATATATATATATATATATATATATATATATATATATATATATATACTATTGAGAGGGGATATGATGAAAAAGAGACCACGATGGCTGGAGAAAGGTGGTGGAAGGAACCTAGAATGGTGGCATTAACTTCCACCGAGAAAAATATCATATTTGGACTTCACTGGTCTAGAGAACCAAGAGCGGCTCGCTGGCCCCGAATTAAATGTCTCACAAGCTGGTCATGCCTGACCAGTGCGAGGGAAATCGCGCCACACGCAACCTCGCAAGAGGATAAGGCGTGAGGGACAAATATCGATATAGATCTAGACCGTCCATCCATGAAGGACACATGGCAGATATCGAGAGTCCATCAGTATTTTGGATACCAGGGATTCGAGTTGACAAAGGATTTGCGTCACTCGGGGTCACAAGTCACGAAATCATGAAACAACGGGGACCGTCCATTTAAGGGAGGATACGTGGCAGTAATCCAAGATCTCGGGAGAATCTCGAAAGAAAGAGCCCATCGGGATTTCGCAAATCAGGAGTTCGGGAGTCCCGTTGACAAGAGGTCGGACTCTCGTGATTGATAAGTCCCAAAACTTCGACTGGTGAACTCCCAAAATGTTAGCATATGTTTAAGTCTCGATTAATGGATGATATCCTCTTGGAGGATCCAAGATCTGTAACAACCGTTGGAGGTGGGGAAGGAACGTGGATGATAGTTCCTTGACCCCTCTCTGCCTTTGCAATCAATGCATGAACATGATCCCTTCGGAGGATCCCAGGGTCTGTAATGACCATTAGATTTGAGGAAGAGACGCAGGCATTAATGCCATGACCCCTTTTACCCTTAAAAGAAATGAAGGAATCGGGACGGTAGACCCCATGGTCCATGGAAGTACCTGGACCGTCCATCTATAAAGGACACGTGGCTGCTAGTAAGCGCTTCGGTGTTTCGGCACCCGGGAAACCAAAGGGCAAGAACCCTTGTCTTCGCGAGTCGCAAAATCCTGATTACCGAAACCCTGAAATGGCGTGAGGTGTGAATGAGATTAAGGAAAGCCGGGATTTGATCGTGACCATTTATCATCCAAAAAATATCATGACCATTGATCTTGGTTGAAGGTCACCACCGTCCATCGAAAGGACACGTGGTTGTCGGTCGATGTTTCGGCATTTCGGCATTCGGGAAACCAAAGGCCAAGAAACCTTGCCTTCGCAAATCGCAAAATCCCAACGTGCTTGGTAATAGAAAAGAGAATTCCTAAAGGAATCTAGATCGTCCATCAAATAAGACGCATGGTGAGCAGTCAGAGTTCAGTTAAAAGTCCCGAAATCCCGTGGACTGTTGG
The DNA here is from genome assembly GCA_009831015.1 of Picea engelmannii. Lineage (NCBI taxonomy): Eukaryota > Viridiplantae > Streptophyta > Pinopsida > Pinales > Pinaceae > Picea > Picea engelmannii. The sequence goes on from ML796091.1 coordinate 146,249, forward strand.
ATCCACACTCCTAAGAGCCTTCGATCTCTTACATGAATTCCCATAATGGAATTCAGGGATTTGAATGACAAAGAGTCTTGGAGTCGTTGAATTTCAAACTCCCGAATACTGAAACCCCTGAAGGATCCATACCGTTGAATCAAGAGAGGCTTACGACCATCGATCTCCCTTTGGAGGGAAAGTTTGCCATTCGCTAGCCCTGTCGGGGTTCGGCGTTTCGCTGATTCGAGCTTCGGGGTCTGCAAATTCGAAAGACTCGACGTTCTGGTAGCACTGAGTTGTGAAGTGTGAAAGGATGCCATATTTGTTCGACCTGTGGCCGTGACCCGCGATCCTATGGGAACAGACAATGGAAGAGCCAGCTTACACTAGACCTCCGTAGACATTTCGGGGGTCTGATCATTGAGAAATCAACATAAAATTCGATTTCCATAGTGGGTATGTGACAAATTGGTATCAGAGAATGGTTATAACACTCGACCTGCTTGGGATCATGAATAAGTTGTGCAGAAGCTCCATTCGGAACACTCTTAAAAAGAGTAACCCTCTATCTTAAACCTCTTAATTCAAAAAGGTCAAAGTCCAAAATTTAAACCCGACTGTGTATGCATGTGAAATAAATATGAATTTTGCACGGGTTATAAAAATGTATCTAACTATTGACTAACAACCAGCGTTTGTCTTTGCACACAAGTGGAAGATCAACCGCGGGAAATTATCAACACATAGTATGGTGACTCACCATGAAGTGGGAGAGGGCTCCCACAATAGAGACGAAGAGTCTGACGAAAGAAGGGCAGTAGGGACCCCTCCAGATCTAGCCGAGACTGTGAGGAGTCTCATGGTCGAATTACAAAGCTGTAAGGCTGACAATGAAAGGATGATGAAAGAACAAGAAAAACAAACAGAAATGAACGCATTTTTACTGCAGAGTTTATCCAATATACAAAGACAAATGCAGCATGAACCTAAAACTCAGAAACATGGTCATATCAGTGGCCACACTGAGAGGAGCACCTCGAAAAAGGTCCACCCCAGAGGTAAAGGACAAGTGTTGGATTGTTCCTCTGAGAAGGAAGCTAGCGATTCAGAGGGCTCTTCTAGTAGTAGAACCAATTCCTATCCCCGAAGAAAACAGAAGAAGCAAAAGTCTTCCAAAGGTCAAAAATTCAAAGAATTCAGAAAGGCCAAACCACCCTCCTTTGATGGTGAAATAAAGAAGGGAGAGGAAGAAGAGGCCTAGCTGCTTGGACTAAAGAAGTATTTCAGAGTCCATGACTTTTCAGAAAATATGAAGGCCCGAGTGGCCACCTTCAACTTGAATGGAAAATATTCCATTTGGTGGGAAGACCTTAAGAATGTGAAAGGGGTTCGCGAAGAGGACCTGTCTTGGAAACGATTTGAGAAGTACTTCCGGAAGAAGTATTTGTCAGAAAAATATTTCGACGAAAAGACTAAAGAGTTTTATGAACTCAAACTGGGACAACTTACTATAGAGGAATATGTTAACAGATTCCTCAACTTGTTGAGGTATGTACCTTATATAAAAGCAGAAAAGGCAAAGGTACAATGCTTCATCAGTGGGCTACCCAAGGAATATCGGAACAGAATTGAATTTGATGAGCCAAAGACCCTAGAAGGAAACCTATTGTCATGAACAGTTTGGGCATCGAGCAGAACCTCGTGAAGGATGGAAACCGAAGAATAGTTCAAGATTTTAGAAAAAGGGGATCAAATCCCCAGGATTTAAGAATTACAAGAAGAAACCAAGAATGAACTTTCCAGCCCGGAGTGTACACCAGCAGAACATTCCCTCATCGGGCGTAAATAAAACTTCTGGACCTATACCAGTGAAGGTGGATAACACCAAGAGAGAACCTTTGAAATGTTGGGGTTGCGGAGAGGAACATCTCCTAAGAGACTGTCCACACCGACAACAGAATAGTCAGAGGATTTATAACATCCAGGAAACTACTACCGTCAATGATGTGGCCAGGAGTGTGCCACAAATTTATGTAGCCTTGGATAATAACCAAGCTGACCATCAAGCTTCAGTAGTGGAAATAGAAGGTATGATTTTCAACCATCTAGTGTATGTTTTGATTGACCCTGGTTCAAATTTGATTTATATAGCCCCTAAAGTTATTGATAAGTGCAAACTACAACCACAAAAACATACCAAGCCATGGTTGGTACAGTTAGCCACTAGCACCAAAAGGAAGATAGCAGAGGTTATACTAGCCTGCCAATTAATGTTGGGTGAATTCCCCACCCAAGAAACCCTTAACATATTACCCCTGGGATCATATGATCTGTTGATTGGTATGGACTAGCTAGCCACCCATAAAGCTAGACTGGACTGTTACCATAAAACCTTAGAGTGTGTAAGAAAAGAAGGGAGAAGAATAAACCTTCAAGGGATCCGAAAACCTGTCTCGGTGAGACAAATATCAGCCCTGCAAATGAGAATGTATTGTCGAAAGGGATGTCCCCTATATGCAATACAGGTGTTGAAAACAATAGAAGGTGATAAACCAAGCCCTGATGATCACCCTATCTTGAGAGAATACAGAGATGTGTTTTCGAAAGAGGTATCGGGTCTACCTCCGAGGAGGGACATAGAATTATCGATAGAACTTGCACCAGGAGCGGTGCTGGTGTTTAGGACACCCTACCGGATGAGCACACCTAAGTTAGTTGACCTCAAATTGCAATTAAAAGAAATGATGGATAAAGGCTATATTTGATCCAGCGTGTTTCCATGGGGAGCACCAGTCCTATTTGTGAAAAAGAAGGATGACACCCTTAGACTGTGTATAGATTATAGACAACTCAATAAGGTAGCCATAAATAACAAGTACCCTTTTCCCAGGATCGATGATTTGTTCGATCAATTGGGAGGTGCATTTATTTTCTCAAAGATCGACTTGAGGTCGGGATACCATCAAGTCTGAATCAAGGATGAATACATCCATAAAACTGCCTTCCAGACATGGTATGGTCACTATGAGTTTATGGTAGTGCCATTTGGGTTAACCAATGACCCTACCACTTTTATGTGCTTGATGAACAATGTACTCAGTAAATTTCTAGATAAATTTGTGCTAGTTTTTATTGATGACATATTAATCTACTCTAAGAATAGAGAAGAGCATGAAGAGCATCTTAGACTTGTGCTACAAGTGCTAAGAGAACATCATCTCTATGCCAAATTCAGCAAATGTGAATTCTTCCATAAAGAAATACATTACTTAGGCCATGTTCTCTCCGAAGAAGGAGTAGCTTTAGACCCTGACAAAATCAGGTCTATCATGGAATGGCCTACCCCGAGGGATGTTTCGGACATCAGATCCTTTATGGGATTAGCACAATACCATAGGATATTTATAAAAGGATTCTCCAAGATTGTTTGTCCAATCACTGCCCTCTAGAATAAGGGGAAAAAATTCCTGTGGACACAGAAATGTGAAGAAAGATTTCAAACCCTGAAACATATACTGACCCATGCACCCGTACTAAATATCGTTGATCCAGAAGTTGACTTCCTCATGTGCATAGATGCCTGTAAGGAAGGGCTCAGAGGAGTCCTTATGCAGGAAGGAAGTGTGATCTGCTATGAATCCTAAAAATTGAACGAGCATGAAGTCAACTATGTGGCCCATGATCTAGAACTGGCTGCCCTAGTGCATGCCTTGAAAATGTGGAGGCATTACCTCCTGGGAAGAAAATTTGTACTTATGACAGATCACTGTGGATTGCGATACCTATTTGATCAACCAAATCTCAATGCTAGACAAGCTAGGTGGATGGCCCTCCTTAGCGAGTTTGATTTTGAAATCAAACACATTAAAGGAAAGGAAAATAGGGTGGTTGATGCCCTTAGCAGAAGTATGAAAACAATTCACTTGGCTGCGGTAAGCACCCGTGAGACAGAAATCAAGGAAAGAATCAGAAACACACAAGAAACAGATCCCTTCGTCCAGACCATGGCCATGTACCTACAGTAATAACCCACCAGAGTAAAATATGAAGGCTACCAGATGACCAAAGGAGGTCTGCTCACTTACAGAAATAGACTGTATATTCCAAATTGTGACAACTTAAAGAGGTTCATATTGGATGAACTACATAAAATACCCTATTCCGGTCATCCAGGATACTAGAAAATGATCAATGCCACCAGGAGACAATTTTATTGGCCTGGAATGAAGAAATACATAGCCAAGTACTTAGCCAAATGCATAGAGTGCCAACAGGTTAAAGCAGAACATCGACACCCAGTAGGATTATTGCAACCTTTACCAATCCCATAATGGAAATGGGAAACCATCTCCATGGATTTCATCACTGGATTACCAACCTCAACCAAACAGAATGATGTCATTATGGTAGTGGTGGATAAATTGAGCAAGTCTGCTCATTTCATCCCTGTCAAATCAATATGCAAAGCAATCGATATTGCCCAGGTGTTCGTGAAGGAGATATTCAGACTGCATGGTATGCCAAAAGAGATCATGTCTGACAGAGACACGAAATTTACCTCTCACTTTTGGAAATCATTGATGGCTGGTTTAGAGACCAAATTGTTGTTTAGCATCGCCTATCACCCTCAAACCAATAGAAAGATGGAAAGAGTGAACCAAGTACTTGAAGACATGCTAAGAATTCATGTAATGCATCAACCCAAGAAGTGGGAAGACTACCTGTCACTGGTAGAATTCGCCTACAACAAAGGCTACCAAGCATCCTTAAAGATTAGTCCCTTTGAAGTCCTCTATGGTAGATCGTGTAATACTCCAGTCAGCTGGAGTAATCCCGTAAACAGGATTTCTTTTGTACCCGACATGTTGAAATAAATGGAACAGCAGGTGACTCAGATAAAACAAAACCTGAAGGTCGCTCAAAACCGACAAAAAAGTTATGCCGACCAAAATAGAACTCCAAGAGAGTTCAAAGCGAGAGATCATGTATATCTCAGAGTTAGGCCTAGGAAGAGTTCCCTGAAAATGGGAGCTTGTGCCAAGTTGGCACCTCGGTATTGTGGACCCTTTGAGGTTCTATATAGAGTGGGACCTGTAGCCTATAGGCTAGCACTTCCTCCCATAGTAAAAGCACATAATGTTTTCCATGTTTGATTATTGAAGAAATATGTACATGATGCTAACCATATAATTGACTGGTCTTTGATCCAGGTGGAACCGGAGGGAGAATTTTTACCAGAACCCCAATGCATACTGGACAGAAAGGAAACACCGCTCTGGAACCGAACCATTGCACAGGTCAAGGAGCAGTGGAAACATTTTGGCCCAAATGAGGCTACATGGGAAATGGAGGATACCATGAAATAGGCATATCTGATTGTGTTTACCTATGTACATACATTTCATGTTAATAGATAAGAACATTGAGGACGATGTTCCTTTAAGGGGGAGGGAATTGTAACACCCTATTTCCCCCAGGTTGTAAAAATAACTGGACTGGCCAAGAACTGTGGCAAACTCAGAAATGTGAATGTGTGATGTGAATGGACCTTGTGGAAAAGGTCGATGAATGTGAATAATATTATGAATATATATATATATATATATATTGCGGGACTGCTAAGAGGGGATATGCTGAAAAAGAGACCATGATGGCTAGAGAAAGGCGGTGGAAGGCACCTGGAATAGTGGCGTTAACTTCCACCGAGAACAATACCATATTTGGACTTCACTGGCCCAGAGAACCAAGAGCGGCTCGTTGGCCCCGAATTAAATGTCTCGCAAGATGGTAGGTAGATGGATCCTCAGGAATTAATGAGGGATGGGTGGAGTGAACCACCCATCCGTAGAGTCGTCAGGCCTGACTAGTGCGAGGGAAATTGTGCCACACACAACCTCGTAAGAGGATAAGGCGTGAGGGAGAAGCGATTGGGGGCAGACGCAAGGGGAGAAAGAGAACTCTAGAGATACGCAAAGTGAGTGATAGCAGAGAAGGGGGAGAGTAACCCTCGTTCTCGGTCACTGGCAAACCGAGACATAGTCTCGCAGCATCGTGGACTCAGCTCGAGGGTGGCTAGTGGTAAATCCTATCGGAATCGCTAAGCCTACGGTTGGGTGGAAATGAGCACCCCTCTCAGCAGTTGCACTCACTTCTGGTGTTATTTATGATAAGTGTTTTACATCTTGCATCTTGAAATTCATATGTTGACATATATGCTCATAAACTGTGAAATTGTGAATGATTACAGTATAAGACTATATGTGTAGTGTTTGGTAAGAAAGGGATGTATTCTTGTAACAAAAAAACCACGCATGGCTTATGTTGATAGATACATTTATTTATGCGTAAGTTGAACCAAGTTAGACTTCCAGTTAATTCCCGGGAATTTGTTTCCCCTTATCTGTCTCCAGGAATGCCCCAGAATAGATCTCTCCACAGAGATACCCTTCTTGGAAAAGTTTACCAAGAACCTAGAAAAAGGACTTGAATGCGCAAGTCTTAGAAACATTGTACAAGGAAGAATGATCCTCTTGAAATCTCGAAGTAGCAGCGTAGGGATAAGTATCGATTGACAGACGAGATCCCATCAGAAGATCTGCGGTCATTCATGACCATTAGATTGGCGGAATAAACAAGGATGTTACATGCCTTACCCCTTTTCTTTTATCTTCGTGAGTAGCGAGGAAATCGAGACCGTAGATCCCCAAGGACTGTGGGAGTATCTGGACCGTTGGTTTTTCCACGTCCATAGAGTAGGGGGAGAGTGCATAATGTGGGATAGATCTGAGCCATCATATCTTAGCTAGAAATCCCAACAGTCGTTGGATCTGTTAGGAGATGCATGAGGGTTAAGCCCTCGTGAACGAGGGTGAAAGTCCCGAGAGAGGAGTCGGTATCGGGGATTCAGAGTTCAAGATTCTGGGAGTCCTAATGAAAAGAGATCGGGACACTACATGGTGAAAATCCTGATATATATCTAGACCGTCCATCCGTGAAGGACACGTGGCGGAGATCGAGAGTCCATCGGTATTTCGGATACCGGGGATTCGAGTTGACAAAGTATTTGCATCACTGGGGGTTGTAAGTCACAAAATCGCTAAACAACAGGGACCGTCCATCTGAGGGAGGATACGTAGCAGTAATCCAAGATCTCGGGAGAATCCCGAAAGAAATAGCCCATCGAGATTTCACAAATCGGGAGTTCGGGAGTCCCGTTGACAAGAGGTCGGACTCTCGTGATTGATAAGTCCCGAAACTTCGACTGGTGAACTCCCAAAATGTTAGCATATGTTTAAGTCTCGATTAATAGACGAGATCCTCTCAGAGGATCCAAGTTCCATAAAAACCATTGGAGGTGGGGAAGGAATGTGGATGATATTTCCTCGACCCCTCTCCGCCTTTGCAAGCAATGCACGAACATGATCCCTTCGGAGGATCCTAGGGTCTATAATGATCGTTAGATTTGAGGAAGAGACACAGGCATTAATGCCACGACCCCTTTTACCCTTAAAAGAAATGAAGGAATTGGGACCATAGATCCCATGGTCCATGGAAGTACCTAGACCGTCCATCTATAAAGGACACATGGTTGTTGGTAAGCGCTTCGGCGTTTCGGCACCCGGGAAACCAAAGGGCAAGAACCCTTGTCATCGCGAGTCATGAAATCCCGATTACCAAAACCCCGAAATGGTGTGAGGTGTGAATGATATTAAGGAAAGCCGGGATTTGATCATGATCATTGATCATCCCAAAAAGATCACAACCATTTATCTTGGCTGAAGGTCCTCGCCGTCTATCGAAAGGACACGTGGTTGTCGGTCGATGTTTTGGCATTTCGAAATTCAGGAAACCAAAGGGCAAGAAACCTTGCCTTTGCAAATCGCAAAATCCCGACATGCTTGGTAATAGAAAAGAGAAGTCTCGAAGGAATCTAGACCATCCATCAAAAAATACGCATGGTGAGCGGTCAGAGTTCAGGGAAAAGTCCTGAAATCTCATGGACCGTTGGATCCACACTCCTAAGAGCCATCAATCTCTTACAGGAATTCCCATAACGGAATTCGGGGATTTGAATGATAAAGAGTCTTGGAGTCATTGCATTTCGAACTCCTGAATACCGAAACCCCGGAAGGATCCATACCGTTGAATCAGGAGAGGCTTACGGCCATCGATCTCCCTTTGGAGGGAAAATTTGCCATTCGCTAGCCCTGTCGGGGTTCGATGTTTCGTTGATTCGAGCTTCGGGGTCTGCAAAGTCGAAAGACTCGACGTTATGGTAGCACTGAGTTGCGAAGTGCGAAAGGATGCCATATTTGTTTGACCTGTGGTCGTGACCCGCGATCCTATGGGAACAGACGAGGGAAGAGTTATCTTACGCTAGACCTCCGTAGACATTCCGGGGGTCTGATCGTTGAGAAATCGACGTAAAATTCGATTTCCATAGTGGATATGTGACAATACTAGGCCATGGGAAATAGGATATCTCAGAGGTTGCTACATATTCAGACTCTCATTGGGATGAGGGTGGAGTGATTTCAACAGTTACCAGTAGGGCACATCAATAGTTAGTGGGGATTGGAAGTGATGAACTTCCAAATTTGACATGGGATCTAGGAGTCCATTTGGTCAATAGTTTGTTTCATCTTATGTGGATATAGGACTAGAGGATCCAGAATGGATACTTTGATTAGATAGTCATGATCAGAGTATAGCAACATCAACATGATGGTCTTTGTCAAAGACTAGCATGGGACCCTGGGATTACAGGGTTGGGCATTTCATTGACTAGTGGAGATGAGCGGACCTTTGCAGGGGGAAGTCACCTTGATTTTCCATTGAGTTTCAATATTGGGGAGAGCATGTCACTGGTTAGTGATTCGTTGAGGTCTTGTAGTACCTCACTATGGCAGCAGCATGTTCAATCGGTGGGGGTCGTGTTGGGTTTGGTATGGTCTGGTAGGACAGACTCATTTTGGTTTGAGACCATGTATTATTTGCAGGAGACTCATGGTAGTGATGTGTTACATGATTATATATCACGAGGCATTGCAGTTCACATTTTGATATGGGATCCAGGGATTGGAGTGCTTGGTAGTTCAGCGTTTGATGGACTTGAGTTTCAAGTAGAGTGGTTACTCGGGGAGTTGACTGAGATTCTTTGGCCATCGATCATTCTACTCATTAGGAGCATGTGGGTGTCATGCATGGTAAGCACTTTGAGAGAGCACATCTTGAGGGGAGTCTACCTTGTGTCACATAGGTGGATATGGGACCCCGGTATCATATGTAGTTGGATTCAGTTATTGCTTGAGGACAAGCAATCTTCCAGCAGGGAGGACTGTAATGTCCACATTTTGGGACATTATAACATTACAACATTTCAGAGTGTTATGCCTACACGAGTAACCAGATAGGGGTGACAGAGAGTTCGAGAGATATTGAAGGGTTTATTTGGGCCCGACTTGCATCGTTCATCATCAGGATCCATTTGGCACAGCTTGGATTTGGTTTCGTTGCATTCCGACGATTTCCATAATTTTGAGTTATTATGGGTCATATCTTAATTAAATTCACTAAGAAGGTCATAATGGGCATATTACTTGGAAAAACCTCTTAGTGTGATAGCTCATCGGAATCAGGAAGAAGAGAACTATAGGATAAGATGATGAGAAGTGACTTTCAGTGGTCGGAGAAGCCATAAGGATGGATAAATCATGTTTTAGAGGTAAAATGGTTAATTAATTAATTAATTAAGTGATTTAATCAAGGAATAATAAAATAAAGTAAAAGTCACTTGGAGGGAAAAGGTCAACAATGAATTATGGTTTTAGCGATGAATTAGGGTTTAGAAAATCTATAAGAGAAGGGCTAGCGACCTAATTCATCATTATGCAGATTATGACTTGTCATTAAGGAGAAGAGGTGCATCTCAGGAGAGATAGTTCAGTGGATTCTAGGAGGAAGACACCAGTTGGTTGATTTCGGTGTTGAGAGACACACCCTAGTCACTGGGGAGATCATTCAGGTCTTCCACCATTCTTCAGCAGTAGTTACACAGTGTTCATCAGCAAGGGCGCATTCATCTAGAGTGAGGGTGCAGCTTCTGAGAGGGTTTTTAGTCGACTTATCCCATCCAGGGAGAATTCCAAGATTTCCCTCTGACCCATTTGAGAGGAGGGCAAGGCGCATATTTTTCCTAGTCCCTCATCAGATTTTGATGGAGGAATCAACTGGGACGCATTTTATAGACTTGGATGTGTGACACTTTTGGCGAGCACATTTGGGGTTCCATAGAAAGCATCAGACCATATTTAGGGAAACTCTTTCAACCCATTTACCAGTAGACCAAGGCGATCGTTTTGAGATATATCTCATCTGATTCCGACGGTGGAATCACTAGGACACATTTTTCCAGAAGAAGAGGGGCACATTCCCCCAGGGGTATCCATCTAGGGTCCAGACTCATCAGCAGAGAGGTCTGACAGATACCAGTACTGAGGACTAGAGAAGGGCACATCATTTGGGATAGTTTCCAGGCCATTCTAAGAAGTATAGCTCCCAGGGTGAACTTTCCAGACTTCCAGCAGTTACCGTCAGAGCTTCCATAGTTCCAGCGCATCCGTTGATCCCGCAGTGCTCACATATTATGGGTATTATATTTATTTGTTTATTTGTATTCTGGCTAAGATCATTTTGTCTTTTGATCTAGCCGAGTATTTTCATTTTATTCAGCCGCATTCGGCCTTTGTAATCCGCAGAGATATCATAATATAAACTTTACAGACTTTTGTCGCATTTATTATTTGTATGACCATTTATATGTTGTTAACAATTGATCCTACACACACATTATTAGCATTTCCTAGACTAGCCAAGTCAGGAAAATTACAATTCAAAGGAATATTTGGGTCCTATTTTTCAGTTGTCATGATTTCATGTTTGAGACATGCTTTTGCGACACGTATTCTAGCCAGCTGGAGATGAATTTCAAGAAACCAAGAGATTTTTTTTTTCATAACGAGCTTACCTACAAAAATCGTTCTCATATTTTACACAGCTATTACAGTTTGAGAATTACAAGTGGCGTTTTGAAGCCTATTTTTCAGAATTTTGCCTCCTGAAAAGCAGGAAATCAGTTAAAACGTGTCATTGTCTGTTTGTAATTGTTTCTATTTTGGGAAAGGGGTTGGAGTTCAAAATGGTGAGATGGAAATGACCTATAGTGCTATATATTGCATGGTACAAGAGTAGAGAAGGGTTGGACCCTGGGGGGATTGGACTGTGTATCTTTTCCCTGAATATCTTTATGAGCTAAATGTAGAAGTATCGTGCTTTCATGAAGCAGAGATTCATTGCGATGTTGTTTTAAGTATGTCTTTTCTTTGTAATTCTTATCTCCATAATTGTTTGTTATTTTCAGTATTTATCTGAGAGTAAATTTTTGGAATTCATCCATATTCGATGCTCCATTCATACGGTAAATACTTGTTAAGTGTTTAAATATTGTTGGTTTAGAATTCATCCATTCTTGATTATTTCCTCATAGTAATCTATCTTTTTGTATTTCATCTAAAGTTACATTAAGAACTCATCATTTGTTAGATGTTATCAGTGTGATGGGATGCCCCTTTCTCTTTTCTGCTTCCATCCAAAATATTGAATGTTGTTGAAAAATAACACTTACCTTTCCTTTGTTCTCTATGAGTAAACCACCAGTCATTAGCTCAATATTTTAATTTCAAAACTTGACTCCATTTCCCAAGTTTGTACTACCAACCCTTTTAAACAAAAACAAACTCATCCTGTCGCAGAATCTGACCTTTGTGCCTTTATTAATGAAACCCCTGAGTTATTACCAGTCATTAGACATCTAAGAGAGCCCTCTCTGGTTGTATAGGTCGGAATACAATCTAAAGTTGGTTGAAACAGTTACCTTGGGGTTTTCTTTGATACATCCCAAAGAAATTCCCGAGTGCTAACATTTTGGTGTCGTTGTCGAGAATGATTGGTATTATTTTCCTCGGGAAGAACAACATTGTTTTAGTTCTAAGTTCTGAGAGAAGCAGACACTTAGGCACATATTGGTTGTATTTCTGCTCTGGCGACTCCACACATCAGAAAATCAGTTTGAAGGTGATTCCACTAGCATAAGAATCCAGAGCTAAAGTTTTCATGCCGACTTCATTGTTCAAAAAGATCAATCTATGAAGAGTTTCTTGGCTTCAGAATGGAAATCTTGGCTTTTGATCCAGGTACTTCATCAAACAAAACAACAAGGTTGGTGGCAGACCTTTTTTCTCTTCAAAATTTCAGAAATTGGATTGATATGTCTCCTAAGCATTATTGGTGTGGAGATATTTGTTCTTCATTATTATCTTATTTGGATTCCTGTCATATCTTTAGTGAAGGAGATAAGTTAGAATGTTTACAAAATATTATTATGGAACTTGATATAGAACAAGAAACACAAAGGATATCCCAAGATTCATCTCCTTTTGAATAATTTTCTGGCCAATAACAAGAACAATATGAATTAAAGACAAATGATGCACTATTAACTCATTCGAAATAGTATAAAAGAGGGTATGAGCCTACAATGGCTCACTGTTACAAGCATTATGATCTCAGGCCCAAGGTTAGTAGTCCAAGGTTCATCCTACCAATAGAAAATGAATCTTCATTCAGTAAACAGTCTTCATGTCCAAATAAAGATGTTGTTCAAAAACATTTTTATGACATAGACAATGTGAACAATTAGAAAGAACCATTTAAAGATGATATCATTGTTGTTCATAAACAAGTGGTAGTTGTTTCTACTCTCTTTTGCAGCTTTGCTGAAATCTTCAATCAAAATGATTTATGTAATGTTTGAACATGAGGACAGTTTCAAATGGTGGAATGACTTGTCATATTTCAGTTTTGACTTTATGACTGGAGGAGCTGAAAGAAAGTTGTAGTCAAGAAACCATTTGCTTGACTGGCTTCTTTGGAAATATGAGATTACTTGATTTGGAATTTGTGCTTAGTAAAGTAGGGTAGGTAGGAGTATGAATAAGCTTAGTTCTACGAGCATTTCTTTCAGCAATCTACAGTTTTCATTTTCAGCTTAGTTTCCAAATTTTAGTTAGGAGCATATACAGTTTTGGGTTTTCAGTGGCTATAGGTAATAGGTCAGAGCAGAGTTTTCAATGGTTTGGAAGCATCCCAATGGATAAGCACAGGGTCTACAAGTTCTTTGCTAACTCAATGGGAGGATAGTATCCCCATTGGAGCCAGTTGTTAGCACCATGACTTTCATAGCTAGAATTAGAGGTTTGTTCAAAGTTTTCAAACTCATGACATGATCTTGGGAAAATCAAAGCATTCCTAGATGAGTCATAGGTTAGGGTGAATATCATGTCAAAATGTATTATGGTTCATCATCACCTTTGATGAGGTTAGATAAGGAAAAATCGTGACACTCAATGTCATTGGTATCATTGCAAACTTCAAAAGCATACTCATTGTGCAAGTTTGTTGCACAAAGACTTTTTTTGCTTTCACTTGTTGTGCGTTACCCAGAGGATTTCATCATGCAGAGGATGTTTTTGTGCATAGGATGTTTCCGCGCATAGGATGTTGTCATGCAGAGGATTTCATCGCGCATAGGATTTCATCGCATAGAGGATTTTGTCTTGCACAGGACGCGGTCCCACATAGGATATTGTTGCACAGAGGATTTCATCGTGCAGAGGATTTTGTTGAAGGAAAATCTCCCTGCGGACAGGTAGATCTCCTCAAGGAGCTAGACTCTTAACTCTAAGACAGAAAGTGCTTATCATGGTCACTGACTTCCTTTTAGATCTAGGTGGACTAGTGTATGAGGAGGAAGGAGAAAAGAAGTACCTTTTACCGGTGTTTGTCCCTGCACGCTCCGAGTTGAGCTCTAATCTTTCACTCCTCGATAAGCCCTGTAGAAAAACAAAGTACGACCACTTCCTACTCTATCAAGGTTAGCCCTAAATAGATCTATCTACTAAAGAGACAAATTCATGTGAGATTGAACACGAATTAGAAAGAAACAGGCCAAGCAAATTATATTAATGAGGACAAAACATTGCTTACATCCATAGATGAATTGCAGCAGTTTCATCAAGTCCTCCTTGTCTACCCCTTGCTCAAAAGATCCACGATCTGAATGATGATAGCTTCACTGATTGCTCCCTATGATATCATAGGTCTATTGCCTCCAAATCATCTATGTTCCAGCACTGCTTATGAGATCATAAGTTTGGTGTGATTCTCCCTTTCCAGTCCTCTTTCACCATTAGAAAGCTTGCTTATATAGCCTTGGAGAGGCTTTAACCACTTGAGATATCCTTGTGGAAGTTGAGGATTTTCCTCCTTCAATTGAGGATCTGCCCTAAGATCATTTCTAGACTAGGGATTCGAATCCAACTGCCTTCCAAGAATGAAAGGATCCTTCCCCCATTCATCTCAACAACTTAACTACTGCCCAGAATAGGTAGCGCTCCCTCAAAAGGGCACTCAGAGCATTGTAGCACTCTCCAGTAGGCTTAAGGGGGGCGCCATCACTCCTAAAGACACCTGCACTCCCTCATAAGGGCCAAAGGAGCTTTATAACACTCCCAGATAGTGTAAGGGGGAGTGTCAGCGCTCCTACAAGAGGTATAGGGGAGCGCTCTCCTCCAAAAATTCAGTTTTTTGGGTGCTTTCAGATGGAAAAAGGTTCATAAGCTTGTTGAATCATTTCTCTTCTTCCAAATCAAATGTTTGAGGTGTTTCAAGTGTCTTTATCATGTCGTTATAGGCACGACATAGGCATCATGGCAGTATGCTTTCTTTAACATTTGCGACACTTGTGAGCAAAATGTGACACTTGCGACACTATCAAAGTGAGTATTTTTTATGTGTAACAGATTGCCCCCCAAAGTATGAAGTTGGAAGATGAGAACTGACAATTGAAATGCTTTGTAGACTTTCAAGCAAGGGTATAGACGCAGAGAACCTGATAGAAGCTGCACACAAACATCCAACAAATATTATGACATGTTTCAAACCCAAGGCAGGCATACCTATGCTTGGGTGATCAAGACTTGCAAGATATGGCCG
>ML796091.1:172469-198092 GCA_009831015.1 Picea engelmannii
AAGAAACAGGCCAAGCAAATTATATTAATGAGGACAAAACATTGCTTACAGCCATAGATGAATTGCAGCAGTTTCGTCAAGTCCTCCTTGTCTACCCCTTGCTCAAAAGATCCATGATCTGAATGATGATAGCTTCACTGATTGCTCCCTATGAGATCATAGGTCTATTGCCTCCAAATCATCTATGTTCCAGCACTACTTATGAGATCATAAGTTTGGTGTGATTCTCCCTTTCCAGTCCTCTTTCACCATTAGAAAGCTTGCTTATATAGCCTTGGAGAGGCTTTAGCCACTTGAGATATCCTTGGGGAAGTTGAGGATTTGCCTCCTTCAGTTGAGGATCTTCCCTAAGATCATGGCTGGACTAGGGATTCGAATCCAACTGCCTTCCAAGAATGAAAGGATCCTTCCCCCATTCATCTCAACAACTTAACTACTGCCCAGAATAGGTAGCGCTCCCTCAAAAGGGCACTCAGAGTGCTGTAGCGCTCCCCAGTAGGCTTAAGGGGGGCGCCAGCACTCCTAAATACACCAGTGCTCCCTCAAAAGGGCCAAAGGAGCTTTATAACGCTCCCAGACAGTGTAAGGGGGAGCGCCAGTGCTCCCAGAAGAGGTATAAGGGGTACTCTCCTCCAAAACTTCAGTTTTTTGGGTGCTTTCAAATGGCAAAAGGTTCACAAGCTTGTTGAATCATTTCTCTTCTTCCAAAGCAAATGTTTGAGGTGTTTCTAGTGTCTTTCTCATGTCGTTATAGGCACGACATAGGCATCATGGCAGTATGTTTTCTTTAACACTTGCGACACTTGTGAGCAAAATGCAACACTTGTGACACTATCAAAGTGAGTATTTTTTATGTGTAACAGATTTCATCATGCAGAGGATGTTGTCGCGCAGAGGATTTCATCACGTAGAGTATTTTTTCACGCATAGGATGTTGTCGTGTAGAGGATTTCATCGCACAAAGGATTTCGTCGCGCAGAGGATTTCGTCGCGCAAAGGATTTTGTCGTCCAGAGGATTTCATCGCGTGGAGGATGTTGTCATGTAGAGGATGTTGTCGTGTATAATATTTTTTCACCCAGAGGGTGCTGTCGTGCATAGGATGTTGTTGTGTAGAGGATTTCATCGCGCAGAGGATTTTCCTACGCATAGGCTGCAGGGTGCGCTACGTAAATGATTGGTTTAGTGGTCAACTTCAAGATCACTTTCAGACCAACTAGGGAGGAATTTTGAAAATCCTCGATATTTTTGTTTCGAGGACAAACCAAATAATAAAAACCTCTCTCATACTTGCAAAAGGTGTCACGGATTGGGAGATTCGAAGGAATCTTTGAGCCCTATTTTTAGTTTTCATGATTTCATGTTTGAGACATGTTTTTGCAACACTTATTCCAGCCAGCTGGATATGAATTTCAAGAAACAGAGAGAAAATTTTCTTTATAACAAGCTTACCTACAAAAACCGTTCTCAGATTTTACACAGTTGTTACAGTTTGAGAATTACAAGTGGCATTTTGAAGCCTATTTTTCATAATTTTTCCTCCTGAAAAGCAAGAAATTAGTTAAAATGTGTCATTTTCTTTTTGTAACTGTTTCTATTTTGGGAAATGGGTTGGAGTTCGAAATGGTGAGATGGAAAGGACCTATATTTCTATATATTGCATGGTACAAGAGTAGAGAAGGTTTGGACCCTGGGGGGATTGGATTGTGTATCTTTTTCCTGAATATCTTTATGAGCTAAATGCAAAAGTATCATGCTTTCATGAAGTAGAGATTCATTACGGTGTTGTTTTAAGTATGTATTTTATTTGTAATGTTCATATCCATAATTTTTTGTTCTTTCTAGTATTTAGCTGAGAGTAAATGTTTGGAATTCATCCATATTCGATGCTCCATTCATACGGTAAATACTTGTTATGTGTTTAAATATTACGGGTTCAAAATTCATCCATGCTTGATGCTCTTCTCATAGTAATCTATCTTTATGTATTTCATCTAAAGTTACATTGAGAACTCATCCTTTGCTAGATGCTCTCTGTGTCATGGGATGTCCCTTTCTCTTTTCCGCTTCCATCCAAAATATTGCATGTTGCGGAAGAATAACACTTACTTTTCCTGTGTTCTCTGTGAGTACACTACCATTCATTAGCTCAATATTTTAATTTCAGAATTTAACTCCATTGCCCAATGGTACCTTTTCCTTGTTTTTCCTACCAACACTATTAAACAAAAACAAACCCGTCCTATCACAAAATATGACCTTTGTTCCTTTATTGATGAAACCCTTGAGTTATTACCACTCATTAGAACTCTGAGAGAGCCCTCTCTAGTTGTATAGATCATAATACAATCTAAAGTTGGTTGAAACAATTGCCTTGGGGTTTTCTTTGATACATCCCAAAGAAATTTCTAAGTACTAACAGTGAGGAAGCCTAGGTTGACTATGGTCAATGTCAAATGTAATTAGATGAGCATATAAGGGATCAATCCCACCAATTGCAGTCAACAATGTTTTGCACTGCATGGGGCATCTCTAAAGGACCTTTAGGGAAAACATAGCACAAGGTACTTGAGCCAAATCCTCAACAATATTGTAATTATGAGTGGCTCGAGCATTAGACGTGTGCATATACCTTCTTAAGACACCTTTGGGGGGTGAAGCACCGTATCATTGGATGAATTCTCTAATGTAGAGAGCCACTTGGTTGGGATGAATATGGATCCTTATCAATATGACCACTCTCGGTATTATCGTAATTTTTTTATAACAAAAGATGGTGGATTTTAATTGCATTAAAAGTGTGACCGAAGCATGCAAAGTACAAAAAAATCCTTCCAGATATCAAAACAAAAATATGGAGTCTCAGAAATAATAGTCAACCAATTAATTAAACCATCACTCATATCCTTCCATGTTATGAATTCACTACATATTTTCACACAGTAAAATATGTAGGATATACCAAGTATACATATTACAAACTAAGCATAATTAATCATAAGGAGGAAAATTAGTTGGAACCTCATTGTCTGGTTCCAGATTTTTTAATAGAGCATTCAAATCAGGAATAGGAGTTGCATATGACTAGTCTCGGTATTATCATATTTTTTTTAACAAAAGCTGGTGGATTTGAGTTGCATTAAAAGTGCGACCGAAGCATGCAAAGTACAAAAAAATCCTTCTAGAGAACAAAACAAAAATATGGAGTCTCGAAAATAGCAGTCAACCAACTAATTAAACCATAACTCCTATCCTTCCATGTTATGAATTCACTACATATTTTCATAGAGTAAAATCTGTAGGATATACCAAGTATACAGATTACAAACCAAGCATAATTAATCATAAGGAGGAAAAGCAGTTGGAACCTCATTCTTTGGTTCCAGATTTTCTAGCAGAGCATTCAAATCAAGAATAGAAGTTTCATATGACCACTCTCGATATTATCATAAATTTTTTTAACAAAATTTGGTGGATTTGAATTGCATTAAAAGTGCGACTGAAGCATGCAAAGTACAAAAAAATCCTTCCAAAGAAAAGAAAAAAAATATGGAGTCTCGAAAATAGTAGTCAACCAACTAATTAAACCATAACTCCTATCCTTCCATGTTATGAATTCACTAAATATGTTCACATATTAAAATATGTAGCATATACCAAGTATACAGATTACAAACCAAGCATAATTAATTAGAAGGAGGAAAACCAGTTGGAACCTCATTATCTGGTTCCAGATTTTCTAACAGAGCAATCAAATCAGGAATAGGAGTTGCACCAAGATGAGGAAAGGAATCCATCACCAACCCAGAGATATAAATAGATGCAGGAGGTCGCAGTTGAAGCTCCTCCACTTGTGATCGTAATGCTACTAATTCATCCTGCAACTTCCCCATCATACCACAATGTTGAACTAAAGTGTCCATGACAAAGGTAACTGTGGAATTCAATGCATTGACCAAAATATGAAGTCTTTGTCGATCGACCATCTCCTCCTCTTCAATTTTCCCCTCATGTTAATCACTTATTTCCCTACCCTCCATTACTTCTAACTATGTAGGAGTAATTAACACCATCCAAAGAGATGAATCCCAAAGATAGATGCAGGATCCTCTTAACATAAATGAAGGGCCCTCTAAAGAGCATGTTCTTGGATAATTCCCACAATGCCCAAGAAGGAACTCAAAAATCTGAACCAGGAACCACTCCCCAGAACCCACATCCTTGTAAAAGAAATAAAGGCCTTAGTTCGTCTTACCCATGCCACAACTATCCAATCCATGACCCATCATAAAATTCCAAATCCAACTCCCAGACAATTTCATATTCCTCCAATCGTGTCGAATCCATCCCAAATTTATCCAAATTAACACCTCCATGCATCAAAATTGAGCCACCATCCTGAACTCACACTACCACCCATGGAAGTTTATGGATGTTGAGTTGCACTTCTCTCCTCTGTATACACCTCAGCACCTTCCACTACCTCGCATGATGGAAATCAACATAGTGAATGATAGTTCCCACATTTTTGGATCATGAAACCATCCCCGGCATACTTTCCACACGCAAGTATTACGGCTCCCACAATTCATTCTCCCTTAAATCCTCTATAAACCACTCCATTGTCTAAAATCTCAGGATGTCATATCCCTATGGCCAACTCTCACATTTATTGAAGACCCAGTGATACGTTCCCTAACACATGTACACTTTGTGCCCATGTCACCCCCACAGGCCCCAACCATTATTAGACAATCAAACATTAGGAGGGTGGTAAAAAATGAACATCCCCATTAATCCATAAGGAGCCTAGAGGCATTACTATGGCTTGATTGGCCATTTCATCCACTTGTCTATTGTTTTCTCATAGAACATGAAAAAGGTGAGAAGAGAATAATTTGAGACTAATATTGATGCGACCAATGATGGTCATCAATCCCACATCCTTGGGATAATAGCTCGCCACGAAATACCTTATTATGTTTTTGGAGTCCCCAACAATATTCAATTGGGATATTTGACAATCATTAGCAATATAAAGTCCTTGCAATAATGCATAATCCTATGCTTTGTTGTTTGAAGAGTACCCCAAATTCTAATAGAATAAGACTTCCCTAATTCTTCTAGGGTGATAGAAAACCATGTTGGAAAATTGGTTGTCATTGATGTCAACCCTAAAATAAAACCCGAAGAAAGCCTCTAGAAGTGATAGGTGTATTTGAAGAAGTCTCCAAAGTGGTCCCCTTATAGAGTATATTTAAGCATAGCCCTCATGGGAAGATGCTTTGAAGAAGTCTACAAGAAGCCCTGAAAATATGGTTAAGTGGTTAAGTGGTTAAGAAGCCCCAGAGGTGTGGTCATGAAGCCCAAAGTTGATTGAAGAAAAAGAGTATGAAGGACATTTCAAATTCATGCAAAAATTCCATTGATTGATATTCCTCATCATGTCGTTTCCAACAGTAGGTGGAACGTCTTGTGGTTCCTCACGGTTGAAAAGTTATTCCCTCTTAAAGATGAAGCCCCGAAGTATGGTCAAGAAGGCATGTATCTAAGGATGAGAAGTTACAAGTCAGCCCCAAAATTAATTAAGGAATAAAAGTTGTTGCAATAAGAAATTACAGGTCGGCCCTAAAGTCAAATAAAGGAGGCACTTGGAAAAGTATAAATACACATCAAGAACCTCTCATTTGGTCATCCAAGAAAGTGTGTGTTTATGGTATGGAGCTAGCATAAGTGGGTCTGCACTTGTTCTAGGAGGATCGGTGATCTCAACAAAGCATATATGGATTAGGAAAAAGGAGGTCGAGGAAAGAAAGAGATTATTATACTAGTTTTATGAGGTTATCTGCGGGTTGTAGTGGAGCAAGGTGTGGATTTATGAGGTTATCCATGGGCCACAGTGGATCAAAGAGTGGATGTATGCAGGTCAAATTGGAAAAAAGATTTTATTTCTGAGGTTCTCCACAGGTCGCAATGGAGCAACGAGTGGATTTACGCATGTCACAGTGGAGCAAAGAGCAGATGTACATGGGTCACTGTGAAGCAAAGCGTGAATGTCCACAGGTTGACAGTGTATGGGTTGCAGATCTGTGAAAAAAATTTGAAGAAGGAGACCTTGTCTTGATTCTAAGGTTGAGAAAGGTATGATGATCATAGATATGATGAATTAGGGTTTCCTCTTGATGAAAGGTATGTTTTTCTACATGTTTTGAAGTATGTCTTGGATATTTGTTAGAAAAACTGGCTCGTGGAACAGTAAAATAAAACACAGAAGATACACAATACAATAGAGACACAAATATATGTGGTTCACCCAGTGTGGGCTACTTCCACCAGAGAAATTTCTAGGTCCTTCCTTTTTATTATCCAGTAAAATGAAGGGATACAACCTACATCACACCTATTGTCACTTCCTCTTATTTCTCTCATGGTCTCCTCTCTCAAAATACAATATTTGAAATGATACATAGCCTCAATAAAATTCCCTCATAAAAGAGGGTTGCCTTCTAGGGAAAAAAAACTTAATATAACTTTTATCTTCATATATGCGACCTTATAATGAACAGTCTAGATTTACTATGAAATTACAATATACAATTACAAGGAAATTTTTCCATCAGGGGCCTGCTTGCCCCTAGACCCCATAGGGGGGGGGGAAACCCCCCCTAACACANCCCCCCCCCCCCCCCCCCCCGCATGGAGGCGTGTAAAGTCTTCATGGGGTATAAACATGGTTGAAAACAAAGACCTCTGAATTAGGAAGATAATTAGGCTCCACAACCAACAATCTCCCACTTGGAGACTGATCACGACAACTCCATTTTTGTTGTATTTGTTGGACTATGATCCTTCTTGGACCTGGAAAATTTCTCATTTTCACCTTCATGCTTGAAGACCAACTGAAACTGAGAAGGAACTCAGTTTCTCCCTGGTTACTCCCTTTGTTAACATGTCTGCAGGATACTGGCTAGTATGTATTTTTTCCAACTTCAAATGTCCATCTTCCAAGACGAATTGTATGAAATGGTACATGAGTTGTATATGCTTAGTATTTGAATGGAAGGTTGAGTTCTTTGCAAGATGAATGGCACTCTCACTATCATAGTACAACCTGCTACTCTCTTTCTTCCTTACCAATTCCTCCATAAACCTTTGTAACCAAATCATTTCTTAACTAGCCTCTGTAGTAGCAACATACTCTGCTTCTTTTGTTGAAAGTGCAACAACATTTTGTAGTTTTGAAATTCAACTTACTGTTGTTCCACCTACAGTAAAAACATACCCTATGGTGCTCCTCCTGCTATCTTTATCACATGCCATATTTGAATCAACATATCCTTGTAGAACAGTGTCTAAACCTCTAAAACATAATTCATGAGTACAATATCTGAGAATCCACTTTACTACCTCCCATTGTTCATATACCTACTCACAACTCCCACTGCATGTGCAATATCTATTCTTGTGCAAACCATCGCATACATCAAGCTTCCAACTGCTGATGAATAAGGGACCCTAGACATGTATTATATCCCCTCATGTGTCGCAGGACACATTTCCTTAGTTAATTTGAAATGGTTGGCCAAAGGTGTACTAACTGGTTTTACATTCTGCATTCTAAACCTCTCCAACACCTTCTCTATGTACTCACCCTAAGACAATGTCAAATTGCGATTTTTCTTTTCTCTCGTTATTCTCATACCAAGGATTTTATTTGCAGCACACAAATCCTTCATCAAAAATGAATTAGCTAATTTATTATTGAACACATTTATATCCTACATATTATACCCTGCAACAAGCATGTCACCTACATACAATAGCAAGATAATATAGCTTCCATTTTCTATCCTTTTAAAATAAACATAGTGATCAGAATGACATCTACTATAATCTTGTTATGTCATAAACTTGTCAAACTTCAAATACCACTGCCTTGGAGATTGCTCTAGGCCATACAATCTCTTCTTCAACCTGCATGCCAAATTTTATTTCCCTTCGACCTCATACCCATGTGGTTGCTGCATATAAATCTCTTCATCCAAATCTCCATGGAGAAAAGTTGGTTTTACATCTAACTGTTCAAGATGTAAATCTCCTATTGCCACAAGACTTAAAATAGTACTAATTGAATTCATCTTAAAAACATGAGAAAATATTTCATCAAAACCTATACCTTTTGTTTGTTCAAACCCCTTTACAACAAGTCTATCCTTGTACCACTTTTTTCCTCCTTCTCCCTTCAACTTGTAAACCCATTTATTCTACATCGCTCTTTTTCCTGCAGGAAATTGAACCAAGTCCAAAGTTTGGTTATTTACCAAGGAATCCATTTCCTCTTTCATGCTTTTCTCCCACTTATTTTTAGTGTCTACCTTCATTGCCTCTTCATAACATTCTAGTTCACCAGAATCAGTCAACAATAAATAATATAATGAAGGAGAGTATCATTCTGGGGATCTAATTAATCTAGTAGATCTTCTAACAACACTTGTAGGAGTTTGAGGTACATGTTTCTCATGTTTTTGTACATTTTGATTTTCTGGTACCTTTGGAATTTCTTTTTCAGTGATCTCATCAAGCACTGTGTATTTTGGTTTTCTTTTCCCTGTTTCTTTCCCTGCAAATGATCTTTGTACATGACCTTCTCATTGAATATGACATCTCCACTCCTAATGATTTTGTGATTTTCATAATCCCTTAAGTGATAATCAAAATCATTAACATTGTATCCAATAAAGGTACACTTCTCGGATTTTGTTTCAAGCTTTGTTCTATTTTCTTTATCAATATGGACAAATGATTCACAGCCAAAAGTCTTCAAAAAAAAATAGTTTACCTTTTTACCTATCCATGCCTCCTATGTAATTCCACCATCCAAAGAGCTTGAAGGTTCTATGTTTATTAAGTAAACAACAGTATTTATAGCATCTGCCCAAAATTGTAAGGGAAACCCAGCATGCAATCTCATACTCCTTGCACGCTCCATGATTGTCTTGTTCATCCTTTCTGACACACCATTTTCTTGTGGTGTTCCTGGAACTATTTTCTCTCTATGAATCTCATGGTATGAATAGTAATCAAAAAAATCCTTGCTGCAATATTCACCTCCATTTTCTGATTTGAGACACTTCAACCTTTTTCTTGTCTCATTCTCAACCAAAACTTTCAATTTCTTAAAAGTAACAAAAACATCATATTTTTGTCGAATGCAATAAACCCAAGTTTCTATAGTTGCATCATCAATAAAAGTAACATAATAACGAGAGCCACCAAGAGATGATACCTGAGCTGGTCCCCATACATATTTATGCACAAGATCTAACCTTTCGCTCTTCTTTTCTTTTCCAACTCTGAGAAATCTGACTCTCTTTTGTTTTCCATAAACACAATGCTCATAGAAATCCAAATCAATTTGTTTAAGATCTGGCAACAAATTTCTTTTGTAAAGTATCTGCATCCCCTTCTCACTCATGTGTCCAAGCCTATGATGCCACATTGTTGTATTCACTCATGTAGAAGCTAAAGAGATAGAAGAGTTAGTATTACCAGTACATAAATACAATGTGCCTACCTTCTCTCTTTTTTCTATCACCAATGATCCTTTGGTGACCTTCCACACCTTATCTGTAAATATGGATATACAACCTTCACTTACCAACTTCCCTGTTGAAATTATATTTTTCCTTAGATATGGAACATGTCTTACCTCTTTCAACAACCATTGGTTTACATTCCTTTGCTTTATTTTTACCTTTCCCATTCCAACAATTTTGCATGGTGCATCATCACCCAAATGAACCTGTCCAAAATCACCTTGAACATAATATAGAAAATGTTTCCTATGGGGTGTGGCATGAAAGGAAGCCCCTGAATATGCTACCCAAGACTCAGAAATATTATCTACAAAAATAATTAAAGCATCTTGTAACACATCACCTGTTACATTTGCTTCCATATTTTTCTCTTATTGTCCATCTCTTTGTTTCTTTGGAGCTTTGCAGTCTTTCTTCAGATGTCCTTTCTTTCCACAATTCTAGCACTCTATCTTTCCCAATATAGATTTGGATATGCCATTCCTATAATTCTCGTGGTTTTCTAAGCCCTTTCATCTATCATTTTGTCTTCCCGTGTTCTCCATGTTTAACGCATTACCTTATGTCTCACCTGTGCTTTTCTGTCGCATTTCCTCGCTAAGGATAACACCAACAACATCATCAAATTTTAGAGTGTTTGAAACAGAGACAGAGTTACTTACAACCATGACCAAGCCATTCCAACTCTCTGGCAATGAGCATAATATTATAAGATCCTTGACCTCATCATCAAAGTCCACTTTTACAGAACTTAGTTTATTAGTAACCGTATTAAATTCATTTAAATGACTTGCAACAAACCCACCTTCTGACATCTTCATATGAAATAATATCTTCATTAGAAATACCTTATTGGACGTCGAGGGTTTTTCATATATTTTATCCAATGCATCCATCAGCTCCTTCGTTGTCTTTTATTTTGAAATATTGAAAGCAACCGACGCTGTCAGGCTCAGCCGTATCGTTCATAGTGTCTTTCTGTCAAGAACCTCCCATTCTTTGTCCTTCATGGTTGTCGACTTCTTATTTATTCCACCCAATGGTAGGAATAGATAATTCTGAATAAATAATCTTCCATCTGCATCTTCCATAACTGGTAGTTTTGGTCGTTAAATTTCTCGACTCTAAACTTTCCATCTTCCGCCATTGCTCCCACTCGAACCAGGAACCCTCTTTTCCTGTGAGATACCTTTCGCTCTGATACCAGATGTTAGAAAAAGAGGATTGTTGAATAATAAATAAAACAAATGAGGAAACAAAACATAGAAGATACACAATAGAATAGAGACACAGATATACGTGGTTCGCCCAATGTGGGCTACGTCCACCAAAGAAATTGCCAAGTCCTTCCTTTTTATCATCCATCAAAATGAAGGGATACAACCTACAACACACCCATTGTAACTTCCTCTTCTTTCTCTCACAGTCTCCTCTCTCAGAATACAATATTCGCAATGATACACAGCTGCAATACAATTCCCTCATAAAAGAGGGTTTCCTTCTAGGGAAAAAAACCCTAACATAACTTCTACCGTCAGATCTGTGACCTTATAATGAACGGTCCAAATTTACTATGAAATTACAATATACATTTACAAGGAAATTTTTCCTTCGGGGGCTTTGCCCCCCCTACATGGAGGGGTGTATAGTCTTCATGGGGTATAAACATGGTTGAAAACAAAGACCTATGAATCAGGAAGATAATCAAGCTCCACAACCAACAATATTTTAGTATATTCCTTGAGTCATGTCTTGAAGAGTCTTTGGCATATGGCTAGAGACATATGTTGGTGATCTAAGATCTGATGTACCGGGTTTTATAGAATGAAAAGGTATGTTACTATATATATATATATATATATTGAGGCTTGTATATTCATGGTCATGGTATATGCTTAAGGCATATCTTGGAGGTTACGGTACATGGTTTATGGCATGTATGTTGGTACATGGTTGAGGCATATCATGAATGATATCACATATGTTTGAGGCACATATTTTGGCACATGGTTGAGGCATATCATGAATGATATGGATTATGCTTGAGGCATATCCTTGGTACATGGTTTGTTGCATAACATAGATGTTATGGCACATGCTTGAGGCATATCTTTGTTACATGTCATATGGATGTTATGGTACATGCTTGAGACATATTTTGACATATCCTTGGTGTTAGCATTGAAAGTCACACTTTGACTACTAAAGTGTAAGCTCAGCACCCATCAGAATGTCAAAAATAATTTTCGTTTTGAATAGGTGGATCATCAAGATGGATAAAGAAATACATAGGGCTGCAAATTGTAGATCAGTAGGCTACACCAATGGGCAATGGAGTCACAAACATCCTACTCATCAAAGGCACAAAAGTTTCTCAACAGAAAACAAGATTATATGCTGATAGGTGGAAGAATGAAGAAGGAAAACATAAGATAGAATGTTCACTAAACAGAGATCCTCTCAATTTAATGAATCAAAAAATACTTGAATATAAACAATGATTGATGGGAAAAATACAGCAGATCCTATGTTGCTTAGGGATCCATAACTCATTGACAGCCTTTGATCCTCAAATCTGAAATATATTCAAATAAGAATAAATGTAAACAAAAGAGTTACAATCTGAAATCACAGCTCTCATGAGTCTCCAATAGTAGTAATTCTTACAATCCTAAAATGCCCACAGGCTTACAAATGAACACACACGGGAAAACTACCTGCTACATCTTTCTCTAGCCTCTCTTACCTCATGAATCCCCTTATCCAATAGAGATATCCTTCCTTGAATAGAAAATAGCATCAAAATAACCTTAGGAGGTCGAATTCCATCTCCTCCATTGGATTCTAAGCCTTGGAGATAGGTGGCAACAATCAAAGAGACAAAAATCCAACAAACTGCTAATTTTCAGGAATTGGTTGGAAGTCATTAATAAATTGTTTCCACCTCATGCATGAGGCCTTTGATGGAGATAAATATTAGGTGCAAGTATCCCTTGACATCTAACTAATCCTTGAGAATCCATTTGAATCCTCCTTGATAGGTGGAAACCTCCCAACAAGGCGAATACCAAAACCGTGACCGCTACAGGAAATTAGGTAGCGTCGTTGTACAGATTCGGTAGTGCCACTTATATGTCTAATATATCTCAAACCATACCACATTTTGAAAAATTGAGAGAGGTTTTTGTTATTTGGAATGTTATGAACAAAAACCTCCTCCGGTTTTCAAAAATACCTTCTCAATTGTTCTCAATCTAAGTTTTAAGTTAGTGACTCAAAACTGGTAAAATAACTCTGCACAATTCGTTTACTGCCAAAATTTAGGTAGCGCCCGCCTGTGTATCTGTGTGCAATTGGGTAGCAAAAATACATGAGTGATTTTGATGCTTGAACTTGGAGATTGGGCATAATCCAATATAATTTCAATTTTCCCCAAAATAAATAAAATATCCCATAACAATTGTATTCATTTGCCAAAATGAATAATGAAGGATTTATGCAACACTGAGGCATAAAACAATATTGTGATAACATAGGCTCCATGGGGATAGAGTCCTCCCTGTGAGGCTCTAATAACTCTTGTAGTTTCAGTGCCTTATACTAGGGCTGCTCCCAACCTTTAACCTCTGCAATCTGCTTTGATCTATGAACTTCAACTGAAACCAAATGCAAATGAAAACTGAAACTGACAAAAATGATGAAAATGATGCTTGTTCAACAAGATTATTGCACACACCTACTATAATTATTGGGAAAATGAAGCATTCAAGTTACATGAAACAACCAATGAAGCCATTTCATCATTTTTTCAATTGTTTTAAGCTTTGAAATGTGCTTCCTTAAGCACCAGAGATAATTCTTACTTGAAGGCATGTCAAAGAAACATTTGGCAATACACTTTCCATTGAAGAAATCAATGATCCTAGGCCCACTTTCTGCTTTCAGACAGGCTGCAAATGGATCCTGAAAAACATCATCAATACTTACCCCTGCGACATTTCTTTGTGTAAAAAGAAAAAGTATTGCATTAGGTCCTTCCTCCACTGTTCTTGGTTGTTGTATGGCTTGTTGATTTTCTTATTCATCCTCAATGCATATGGCCTGTGTCCACTCCTGGTCATGAGGTTTATTAGGAAAAAGGCTTAGTGATTCTTGTCTTTCTTTAATTTCAACCTTTCTCATATGATCACATGGCATTTGATCTTGGTTGCTTGATGAAACTGAGCTTGTGTCTTTAAGAGGAATAGGGGGTTGATAAGGCAGTTCATCACAATTAAAAGTGCTTGGGAAACTACATTCTTATGTCTTATCTTTTGATTGTGAGGGATATTCATCATAGCTTGGCTTATGGTCCCAATTTCTCAGTTTTTCACCCTCTAAAATTAGATTATCATATTTTTCTTCTTTTTTCAGCAACAAAAATATCACATGAGGGTTGAAACAAGCTATTGTTGCTTTGATGTGAAGGGTACTTCTATGATATAAGGTCTTCAACAAATTGTTCATGGAATTCATCTTCATAATCATCATACAAAGGTGAATCAATGACCATTTGACTATTAATGGATGAGGGGATTAGTACAATAGCTGGGATAGCTGGTTGTTCAGTGAAAACATCCTCATAGTCATCAAAACTTGGAAAATCATGGCACACTGGTTCATTAACAATACGAGGGATTACAACAACAACTGGTAAGCTATGAATTCGTTCATGACAAGCTGCAACACTATTTTCATGATGAAATAAATATGAACCTAAGACGACCTCTTGACTTAAAGAATCGAGAAAAGGAGGAGAAAGGGAAATGATGGATTGTCCATATTGATCTTTCTCTTGGGGACCTAGATTTTGACATGAATGATGCATTTTTTCTTCAAATTTAGGAAAAGTATTATGAAACTCATCATCTAAGTCCTGCTCTCTACAATCATCCCCTTCATCATCACTGCTAGAGGAATCACTTGTTGAATCTTGAATATATGATGCATACCCCTCACAACAATTCTCAAAAAGTCTTTCAGATGGATAAATTATCTAGCAAAGAGAATAAAAAACATCATTAAAGTCCTTAAAAAAGGAAATACTAGAAGAAGGGAGTGTTCTATACCATTTCCTCGCATCACCTTCCAATGAATACATGAACATTTTCATCAATATATCTTCATGATGGATGTCAAGCTGCTGCATCAAAGCATGAAATTCATGAACATGCTCAAAAGAGTTGTCATCCTCACCTTCATAAAATCTGGGCATCAGACCTTTCCATTCATCAATTTGAGGCACAATATGTGGATAACCATCTATGGATGAGAAATTGAGTGGGGCAAACCTCCTGGCCAGGATAGTCTTCATTTCAATTTAATTTGTCTCATCCCCAGTGGAGTCACCAACATATTCTGAACAATGGAGTCGCCATGGTGAATGTGCAGTCTTGAAGGTGTCCAACTTTAGTCACCATCTAAAGCTGGAGTTGTGCAGTGTCGTTCTTCCTAGGGATCTTTTCAATCAGCTCAAATCCGTCCCCAGCAACGGTGCCAATTATGTTAGCACTGAAAGTCACACTTTGACTGCTAAAGTGTAAGCTCAGCACCCATCAGAATGTAAAAGATAATTTTGGTTTTGAATAGTTGGATCAGCAAGATGGATAAATAAAGAGAGAGGGTTGCAAATTGTAGATTAGTAGGCTACACCAATGGGCAATGGAGTCACAAACATCCTACTCATCGAAGGCACAAAAGTTGCTCAACAGAAAACAAGATTATATGTTGATAGGTGGAAGAATGAAGAAGGAAAACATAAGATAGAATGTTCACTAAACAAATATCCTCTTAATTTAATGAATCAACAAATACTTGAATATAAACAATGATTGATGGGCAAAATACAGCAGATCCTCTACTGCTTAGGGATCCATAAATCATTGACATCCTTTGATCCTCAAATCTGCAATATATTCAAATAAGAAGAAATATAAACAAAAGAGTTACAATCTGAAATCACAGCTCTCATGAGTCTCCAATATCAATAATGCTTACAATCCTAAAATGCCCACAGGCTTACAAATGAACACACATAGGAAAATTGCTTGTTGCATCTCTCTCTAGCCTCTCTTGGCTCATGAATCCCCTTCTCCAATAGAGATATCCTTCCTTAAATATAAAATATCATCCAAATAACCTTAGGAGGTTTAATCCCATATCCTCCATTGGATTCTAAGCCTTGGAGATAGGTGGCAACAATCAAAGAGACAAAAATCCAACAAACTGCTAATTTTCATAAATTTGTTGGAAGTCATTAGTAAATTGTTTCCACCTCATGCATGAGGACTTTGATGGAGATAAATATTAGGTCTATGTGTCCCTTGACATCTAACTGATCCTTGAGAATCCATTCGAATCCTCCTTGACAGGTGGAAACCTCCCAACAAGGCGAATACCAAAACTGTGACCGCTGCAGGAAATTAGGTAGCGTCGTTGTGCAGATTCGGTAGCGCCACTTCTATGTCTAATATCTCTCAATACATAACACATTTTGAAAAACTGAGAGACATTTTTGTTATTTGTAATGTTATGAACAAAAACCTCCTCCATTTTTCAAAAATACCTTCTCAATTGTTCACAATATAAGTTTTAAGTTAGTGACTCAAAACTGGTAAAATAACTCTGCACAATTCGTTTACTGCCAGAATTTAGGTAGCGCCCACCTGTGTGTCTGCGTGTGATTGGGTAGTGCAAATCTATGAGTGCTTTTGATGCTTGAACTTGGAGATTGCGAATAACCCAATATAATTTCAATTTTCCCCAAAATAGATAAAATATCCCATAACAATTGTATTCATTTGCCAAAATGAATAATGAAGGA
Organism: Picea engelmannii; assembly: GCA_009831015.1. Lineage (NCBI taxonomy): Eukaryota > Viridiplantae > Streptophyta > Pinopsida > Pinales > Pinaceae > Picea > Picea engelmannii. Next base: position 188,927 of record ML796091.1, read on the forward strand.
TTTATGCAACGTTGAGGCATAAACCAATCTTGTGCTAACACTTGGTACATGGTTTATGTATGTTATGGCACATGCTTGAGGCATATATTTGGCACATGATTTATGGGTATTATTGCACATGCTTGAGGCATATCTTTGGTACATGATTTATGGGTATTATGGCACATATATCTTGGCACATGGTTTGAGGCATATGTTGATGATGTTGGGCATATGTTTGAGAGATGTTCTTGATGATATTAGAATATGACTTATGCAAGTGAATCTAGTTTTTTTTATTATGATGTGATGATTATGATGTATCAATATCAATATCAATGACAGTGACAGGTTAATTATCAATGATAGTGATAGATTGATTATCAGTGACGGGTTGATTATCAGTGACAGTGACAGGTTGAGTATCAGTGGCAGTGGCAGATTGATTTTTAGTGAAAGTGACAAGTTGATTATCAGTGATGGTTTCAGTGATAGGTTGAGTCTCCATTTATATTTTAGGGAGGAAGGAAGGGGCAAGGAAAGGGGGTTGTAGCCTCCTTCTAGTTGGATCTGGAGAATACAGGGAGTTGGAGCTTCCTTCAGGCTAGAGATTGTAAATTAGGGGGTCGTATCCTCCTTCCAGTTGGTGCTGGAGAATACAGGGAGTTGTAGGTGCCTTCAGGTTGGAGCCTATAAATGAGGGGCTTGGAGCCTCCTTCCAATTGGAGCTAGAGAATTTAGGGAGTTGTAGCTTCCTTCAGGTTGGATCCTGTAAAAAAGGGGTTGGAGCCTCCTTCCAGTTGGTGTTGGATATTTTTGGAAGTTGGTGCTTATATGAATGTAATATCTTATGATATATAAGAAAGCATTCCATGGTTTTCTCCCATATGGGTTTGCACGTAAAAATATCTTGTGCACTGTGTATGATGTGATGCATTGTTGAATGGTACTACTTATGGTTATATGTTTATGACATGCTAAATGCAATCATAAGTGAATGGAATCATTGATAAGTTAATGTTGTGATTAAAAATGGTAAAAAATTCTCAATACTGATTCCCCCACCCCCCCACTCCTGTCCCCCCTCTCAATATTGGAAAATATTCCAACAAACCCCCCTTACACCTGCCTCCCTAGGATTTCCTTTAGAAGCGCCATCAAAGAAGAGAGTGAAACACAACTGGTTGTCCAGCCAACACTGAAACTCAAAAGGTGAAATATGAAGCTGCCATAATGATTTGTAAGTTACATTACTGCTAACCAAAAAATGTAAGTTAAAATTATCCATTTAGTTTTCCTCTAATGTGTCGAAACATTAAGGTGCATCTAATATAAGCCTTATAGAGTTGATATTCTTAGACATATGGCCCAAAACTTTGGTGGCAACTAAGAAAGGTCGAGAATTATCTTCTTTGAAAATGGCATTGTTTCTTCCTAATCATAGTTTCCAACAGACAAACTTGGTAGATGACATCATACTCTTTTGAATAGAGGCTTGGATCTAAGTGATCCTTGGTAATATATGCCCCACTTCCTCAAATGAGGTCTATCTAAAGACAGTTAGGAGACTTGATGATTCCATTCTAAAAATTCTAACTGCCAAACCCTCTTTTCAAAGTCACACTGCAAAAATAAATGGGGAATGAATTCTAAATTATGTCAACACAAGGCACACCTAAAAGGAAAAAGGAAGCCTCTTTTGCAAAGGTTTTCAATAGTAATAATTTTCCCGTGATCCAAAGTCTAGCAAAATATATTTATCTTCGGAATCCCATCGCTATGCCAAATGTTAGACTAAAAACTCAATTTATTAGGCATATTACCTTGAAGGAGTAAAGCAGTGTATTCACCCTTTACCGAATACCAATTTTCTCCCCAACCCTTACTGTCCCTGGCATGCTTCTGAATTAGAGATGCACCATTTAACTTTAAAATAAAAGGACCCACCAAATCCCTAAGGTGAGATGGAACCTCCCCCAAATCCCAACCCAACCAAGAACTTGATGAATCCCAAATGGAGATGTCAAACAATGAAAAGTTATTATTATGCTCAAGCAATAATCTGAGGGTAGAAAGAGATTGATCCTCCATCAATGGAGGATTCCCTAAGAATCTATCTTGCCAGATATTTATATTTCTCCCATTTCTAGGGGTCCGAGTGAGGGATTTTTTAATTAACGAAAGAGAGACCTTGAGAAGATTCTAAATTTGAAATCCATTATGAACCAAAGTGGCACTATTGAGGCACCTTCTGCAATCTCCAAAGAAGTACTTTTTAAGAAGGGGTTGTTTCAACCAGTCCCTTTCACCTGTAACCAATCTCCAAAGAATTTTAGAGCTCGATGCAATATTAACAAGACCCAGATACCACACCCCCACCACCATGCTCCTTTGAAGATATTACAAGGGACCAATTTACTAAGTGGAAGCGCTCAAAATTTTACTTTCCCCCTTGCTAGATGAATTTGCATATTGCTTGAGACAAATCTTTTTTGTTACCTTCGGTGCCAATAGAGAGGAGAATTGAAACATTGGAAGCAAAGAGAGCACAGATTTCACCAATACCAATAAATCTATTAGGTTTAACTAAAGAGCTCCTCGAGAAGTGAATTTCTCCTTAATTTTTAGGAAAATAGATTGCTAGGCTTCGGCAAGAAGAAATTGAAGACAAATTGGCATCCCTAAATATTTGAAGGATTTCCAACTTACTGAAAATGAGAATTGGAAGATGTTGGAAATGACCATGATAGAGTAGGCATTCACATTCCAAGCATACAACAGACTTATATTTTTATTAATAAGACCTCCAAATACCTGAGAAAACTAATACAGAATGAGTTTGAATCTGGCAACAATAATTCTTGAAGCCCCGCCCAGAAGCAACATGTCATCCACAAATTGAGAATGATTAATTCGCTTAACACCTCTTGAAATCCTGAGACTTGGGATGGATCTTGCAATTCTTTCTCTTCCCAATATTCTATTTAGAGCTTCATCCATCAAAACATACAAGAGAGGAGAAAGAAGACAACCTTGGTGAATTCCCCTTGAGGATTTAAAAAAAAAAAATTGGTCTACCATTAATAAGAGGAGATATCCACGGATTGTTGATGCAAGAGCCTGTCCATCTAATAATATCTAAGCTAAATACATTTTTTCTCAGAACTTCCTTAAGAAAACTATGTCTAACCCTATCGAAAGCATTTGCCATATCAATTTTGATTATCATACCTTTCTCACCTCTTGCTTTGTTGGAATGGATGGTCTCATGAACTACGATAATGTTATCCTGGATATACCTCTTTTCCACAAAACCACCTTGATTTGGGAGGATAATATTACTTAATAAATGTTTGAGCATGTTTGCAATGACTTTCGACATGAGTTTGTAAGAAAGATTACACAAAGAAATAGGTTTGAAGATGTCAAAAGAGGAAGCATTGTTTTCTCTTGGGGTCAAAGCCAAACAAATATGAGTTAGTTGCTCTACCCATTCTAGCAGATTTTTGCACATATTGAATCATCCTTACCAGATAAAATTTAATGATAGACCACCATCATTTGTAGAAGTGTGCAGTATACTCATTTGATCCAAGGGCCTTATCTGGTTCAAATTGCTTAAGCACCTCAAAGATTTCCTCCTTTGTGCATGGATTGACCAACTCTAATTTATCCTCCTCTGACACTAGAGATGGGATATGTGAGGTGATTGCTCACATAAAATCAAATCCTCTCCCCCAGTTTCAGAATAAGGGCTTCGAAATGATCTGTTCTTCTTGGACCAAGGCAAGAGTTACTAGATCTCTCTCTAGAATGTCCTAGATAACTTCCATCTATTTTATAATATCCACTACTTCTACTTCTTGGGAATAGAATTTTATCCTTTTCCCATTGTTTTAAGGTGATCTTAGTAGCTTTGATTTTTTTCTCCCATACATGAACGAGAGAGCCCGAGATCCACTATCTCTAAAAACAGGAAATGAGGGGAAAGAAGGATAGTTCATCAATCCACAAGGGGTTAAATTGAAAGGGAATAGGACCTAAATTCTTGTCCTTCGAAAATAACAAGGAAATAGGACAATGATTAGAGCTTACCCAAGGGAGAATATGAGAAACAAATGAACCATGGTTAGTCAGGAAAGAACTATGGACCAAAAAACAATCCAATCTACCTAAATATGCCATGGACCTACTCTTCTATTATTCCAGGTGAACTTGCCCTTGCTCAATTGAATATCAATCAAATCCAAGGAGGAAATGAGGTCTTCCATCCTTTATATGAAAGGATCTCTAACTATGGATCCCCCCTTTTTCTCATTCTTGTGAGAAATGGTATTAAAGCGTCGTACAATAATACAATTTTGGCTAAACCCTAACTATGATAACTCCATTAGGAAGTCCCAACAATCCAACTTTTCATGATAATTATTTGTCATATAGACATTAACCAAATGAATTGAAGTACCCAATGGTAGTTGCAATAGTTTGACCATGATACATTTATGTGTTTCAAAACTTCGTTCCAATTAAAAAAAATAGGATTCCATAAGGTGAAAATACCCCTAAAAGACCCCCTGGCACTAACCGCTACACCCTCGCTTAATTTCCAAAACTGACTACTCTCATGAAGAACAGCCAGGTCCCTTCTTTTTGTCTTCTAGATCAAAATGAATTCAGATTTCTCGACTCCAACAAGCTTTCTCATTGTCTCTCAGAAGGACTTGAGGTTTCTTCTTCTCCACAACCATGCACTTGATCACTTTCTCATCCAAAAGGGGTACATGGGCAACAAGTTCTCGTTCTCTCTATTGTTGGTTTCCCTTGTCTTACTCTCCCATTTCTTCTTCCACATCCTCATCTTCCTAGAATAGGACCGACTTAATGGCATCAACCTACCTGCTCTTGATAGTCAAATTGGCATCCCTCTAGATAGACTCAATCTTATGCCACTCTCGTAGCGCCCTAGCCTGCATCTCCTCCTCCACGGGTCGCTCGACTTTCTCCAAGATACCATTCTCGTCATCCATGTCGCCTTAATAAATGGCATCAATTCACTTGTAAATCGCATACTTAGACCTCCTCTTCTTCACCTCAAGAGGCTTATCGAATATCTCTTTGACGTTGGGGAGGAATTTCCTAGCCACGCTTGTACAATTGGTTGTTTGAAGATTGTAACATGCCATCTTATAGCAATCAATTGTACAAGTGTGGTTGGGATATTCCTCCCTGACATCAAAGAGTTGTTCAATAAGTCCCCCAAGGCAAAGAAGAGGAGGTCTAGGTATGTGATTTACAAGTGAATTGACGCTAGTTATTATGGTGATAGGGATGACAAGAACGATATCTTGGAGAAAGTCAAGTGGTCTGTAGAGGAGGAGATGTAGGTCGAAGCGCTAAGGGAGTGGCAAAGGATCAAGTCTATCTAGAGGGAGGCCAGGTTGACAAACAAGAGCAGGGATGTCATTTCCATTAAGTTGGTCCTATTCGAGGAAGATGAGGATGTGGCAGAAGAAAAGGGAGAGTGGGACAAGGGAAACCAACAACAGAGAGAATGAGAATTTGTTGCCCATGTGCCCCTTCTGGATGAGAAAGCGATCGAGCGGATGGTTGTGGATATGAATAAACATGATGAGATTTTTAGTAAGTACACGAGTGAGGATCTCATGGAGGAGTAGGTCGAGGTCAAGGAAATGCTTAATAGTTAGTGATAAGGCATGCTGACAAAGCTTATGTATTATCAGTTGTTTTTCCAAATATGCTTCTTAACTTATTTTAAATATACAATAAGGATCTTAGGCCATTCTTTATGTTGACACAGTGTCATAATTAAGACATCCACCAGGGTCCTTTCTTGTTAAACAGGGAAAAGGGGCACTGGCAAGCTCTGATTGTAGAGCTTAGTATTCTTAATTATGCCAAAGTAGGGGCCAAGATGACAGACTTGGAAGTGAATGAAGTTGATGTGCCTAGTACCATCGGAAATGGCCTCGGTTACATATACTTCGGGTCTGAGAAATTCCTCCCCATCCCCAAAGAGTTATTCAATAAACCCCCTCGAGGCAGAAAAGAGGAGGTGTATGTATGTGATCTACAAACAAATTGATGCCATTTCATATTGTGGCTATCTGAATGATGAGGACGATATCTTGGAGAAAGTCGAGCGACCCACGGAGGAGGAAATGAGAGGCAGAGCACTGATGAAGTGGTAGAGGATCGATTCCATGCGCTAAATTATGGGAGTCACCGAAGAGTGACCTCTATTTTTTCCTTTGCAAAGAAAACCTCCACAAAATTTAACTGTGGAGGTTTGCATATGTTGTTTGTGAATTAAATTGTTTTTCTTTTGGTTGCTCTTGTTGCTAGGCTTGGTGTCATTGTCATATCAGATTCACATAAAATTATTTTTAGGCACATATATATCTATAAAAACAAATTTAAAATATAAAACACAAACATATATAACTAATTTGTATCTATCAAAAACTGAAATTATTTATGTTTGCAAACCAAAAGTGAAAAAGAAATCGGTGTTATTAATAACTTCATATGCACCCTTGTCGGTGCTCCATATCAAACATAAGGCACCAAACAACGGTGTGTTAAATTTAACACATTGATGCATCATTGTTAGTCAAGCACCGATATCTATAGCGGTGTGTTGTGATATATAGTGCACTGGTTAAGGGTTGTTATACAAAACAACCCACGATGCCTTTTCACATATGAACTGTGTAACTTGGGGCAGTTCTATGGAACACACCGCTATAGAATTTGCCAATGATAGACCAAGTGGTGCACTTGGGTATATGAAACACACCAACATTTTATGTTTCTTTGAGCACCAAACGTTTTTTAATAGTGCATTATCTTTTCTCACGCACCAGCAATGGGTGCATTTTAAAAGACACGCCACAGTGATAATTTTTTAAATACTTTTCTTGGTGCAACTCACTTAACCGCGCCGGTTCGTTTCGTTGAATGTAATGCACCGACGCTCCATTTTAGCTTTGTATGTGTTGATACCGGTGTGTTTGTCTTATAATACACCAGTAATGAGGCATCCCATAAAACGAACCGATATGGTAAATTATTATGTATTTTGCTTGTTGTGTTTTAGTACACAGCACTGGTGCATTGTATTTATTTGACATATTGTGGAGCAAAAATTGTGTTTCAAAAATAGGGCGATGCATTCAATTAATAGAACGCATCAATGTGTTTATTTCAATTGGTGTACTTCCTAGGATCTCAGCGGTGGTTACCATAAGACACAATGCGCTGATAATTTGTGAAAATTTGGCATGGTGTCATGCTCTTTACAACATTGGTGTGTTGTTTGGACCTCAGCGCATAGATAGGTTAAATTGTTTTATAGCAACTTAAGTAGTGTGATGTGTTAATACAAATGCACTAGTGCTACCATGTTATTGCAGCACTGTCGTTTTGTTTAACGGTGTGTTATGTTGTCAAGAGAACCTGTAACAGGCCATCCACCGAGATTCCCCATAGCACTAGTACATTTGGTTAACATAAAAGTACCCCTGCCCCAATTTTTATGGAATGTAAACACAGTGATGCGCTTTCGCTAACTGACTGCACCAATGTGATATAGTTTCTAGAGTAGCAACATGATGTTTAGCAGTGTGTCATCTAGTATAACGCACCGGTGCAGTTGTTGGCACTATGGGCACCGCTCTGTTGTATTTATTTATTGTAAATTAAGTGATGTGATGTGTTAAAGTGAACACGTCAGTGCAATCGTGTTATTTAAGCATCGTCGTTTTGTTTAGCAGTGATTTGTGAAGCATAGAGCACCGAAGACAAGAAGTCAAAGGAAACGCCCTGCTATACCAAATCGGTCAATATATATTTTGGTGTGGTTTTGTTAATGGCACTAGTGCATTTGTTTAAAATGGTTGCACCACTTAGTTAAATTTTATGTGTCATATTTTGAGAGGTGCACTTGGTTAAATGGAACACATTGGTGCTTATGTGTTCGAAAATCATGTGCATGTTGTTTACTGGGTGTTGTCTTTTATAATGCACCAGATGCATGTCGTTTAAGTGGAAGCACTGGTTAAGTACGGTAAAAATTCGACGCACCAGCTACGATGCTTACTATGAAGTTAGCACAGGACACACCACTCCGAGGCAAGCTGAATCAAAATGGCACACATCGTGGAGTTGGAAATTGTTTTTTGAAAAAAGTCTCAAATTTCAAGTTAAATTCAAATTTTAAATAGATGAAAATGTTATTTAGAAGGTAATAAATAAATTACCTGGAATCTTATGTTTTGAAGAGGCATGGTTCCACCATTGAGAGGACATGAAAATTCATGGTAATTTCCAAAAATTAGAAATGTGTGGAATCGACTAGTGGAGTTATCCAACTCGTCAAGGAGCACCAAAAACAAGGTGTCCTTGAAAATAGAGTAAGCATTGATGCTTTCCTGAGAGATTGGAAGCACGGGATGAGGTGTCACAATGAAAATTAGTCGAGTAAATTTTTTTTATTTACCCATACCGTGGTGCACCATCAGACAATTTTACGCACCAGTACATAAGATTCAATGGCACTAGTGCACTTTGATCGATGCTTGTTATTTTGTTATAACTTATGACAGTGAGTTTGAACACCTACGCATCGGTGCATTATGTTTTAGTTGCGCATCAAGGTGGATGTATCATAAAGGCACACTGAACAAAAATATCCGCAAAAACCTTCAACCGCTCGCATACTCTAACAACCTCTTCTATGAACAATAACGATGTGTTTGAACATTTAAGCACCGGTGTGGTATGTTTTAGGTGTGCATCAGTGTGTATATACCTTAAAGGCACACCAAAAAAAAAAACCTTTGCTCGCCCACCTCTGCTATAAATAGCTAAGGGATAAATTTTTCAGGGAGGTTCCATAAAAACCTCTGCAAGAAGGTGTTCTCCTTGTAGTGGAGTTAAGAAAAATTAGGTCAAAAAATTTTTAGGTGTGAATGATGTAATAGAACATGAGTAATTTTCCCAATCTCGGTTCGGATGATGCAAGAGTGGCAGTCGCAGTCTCTCAATTTGGCTCCAAGGAAGAAAATAGGATTGAAGTGTCGAATTCCAATAAGACTTATGTGGCCCCTTCGGTCCCTTTAAATCATCCTTATCCCTTGGATGCTAAGGATTCTCCTCCCTTGCCCCC
>ML796092.1:6692-17810 GCA_009831015.1 Picea engelmannii
TTTGTCTTCCCCTCTCCCCCTCTCACACTATAATTATTCCTCTCTCTGCAGCCCCCCTCCTTATTGATGTTTTTGTAGTTGTGGGAGGTATTAAACTCCATGGATAAACATTGAATAGAATAGAATATTAAGGAAGAAAGAGAAAACCTAAACCAATGTGTGAAAACCATGGAAGACAAGTTGGCTCAGCAGAATAAGTAATATTCAAGTATTATATGTAGAAAATGATAGGTTGGCCTTGCTTGAAAACAAACATGTTCACATAGACAGATTAATATAAATAGAATGTGCTTGAGCTCATTTGGAAACACACTCACACTTAAGAAATTTATGTTCAAGTCTAGAGGAATAGTGCAACTGCAACGATTGAAGAAGGGTACTGGTCTTGGTTTGTGTTTTAGGAATTTCTACTTGCTGTGCTACCTTTGGAGAAATGTGCACTCTCCCTCTCTTGGTTATCTATTGGGTCTAGTTCTACTTCCATAATCATTCTATCTGTCACAGGTTATGGTGCTCGGGGGTAGCTGTGTGCTTATGGTTTTGTGACAATATTTTTCTATTGTATATGGTTAAACCAACATAATATTCTAATAGGTTATGGGCCCAAACCACTTTTGGAACAGTCTAACTACTAGAAATTGTTTGGCAACACAAGTATTCCAACAGAGGATGAACACCTTCAGTAACCACTCACATAACCAAATCAAAGATCAACACACCAATGTTTTCATGTGGTAAAAACCCTATAGGAAAACATCCACTGCCCCAGCCAACGTGGCCACTTGGAGCAGTTTATTAATGCAAAGAAAAAGATTATAGATAGATTTTACAAGAGAGTTTCTCACAATCAATCATCGGCAAATGACCCTCCATTCTCTTTAAATAGAGATCATGGAACAATCGGGTGTTAAGTGACGGATCAATGGTTGTTACGATCGAGGAGAGTATGAACCATCGGATCACTCTATGTCGGGAACATATCGTGACTGTCGGATTTCCTAACTACAAATGCATACTAATGCATACTAAATAAACACACTAGAAAACACACTTTTAGTTAACGACACAATAGACCATGTAGATCTTAACTAGCTCCTAAGTGTCTAAATATCCTAACATCCCCCCTTAAGAACAACTTGGGATAGGATTGAAGGATTTACAATAGTGACACAATAGGAGAAGGAAGGACGCATTAGAGCCTATCCCCCCTTAATAACAACTTCCTGAACTCCTAACATAGATTGAAGTTTGGAAAAATTTGGTTCTGTAAGAGACTTTGTGAAAATGTCTGCAACTTGATCTTCTGTAGGGCAAAAGAGCACTTCAATAACTTGATCTTGAATGAGATTTTTTATGAAGTTCATGTGTATCTCAATGTGTTTGATACGCTGATGTTGAACTGAGTATTTGGTGAGCTTGATGGAACTCTAGTTGTCACACCAAATTCTGGTCAGATGTTGGTGCTGGAATTCAAACTCTGAAAGGATCTATTGAAGCCATATGGCTTCTTGACTTGCATTTACCATTGCTCGATACTCTGCTTCTACTGAAGAAAGTGAAATAACATGTTGTTTCTTATAGGCCCAAGTGACAGGTCCTGAACCAAGGCTAAAAACATAACCTGCAGTAGACTTTCGATCGTCAGGGTCGCCGGCCCAATCTGATTTAGTGAAACTAACCAATAAAGGAGTCCCCCCTGAACTGTAATGTATCCCGAACTAAACTGTACCACAAACATAGAGAAGTATCCTTTTATATACTTTCCAATGACTTTCATGGGGCGTTTGCATATATCAGGCAACAAGACTAACATCAAAGGAAAGATCAAGATGGGTATGAGTCAAGTATAAGAGGCTACCAACTAGTTGACAGTACAGGGTGGCATCAACTTCAGGAGAAGTACATGTGGCAGGAATCTTGACTCTAGACTCCATGTGAAAGCGATGAATAAGTTCACAAGAATACTTAGACTGGGAAAGAAAAATTCCTTCATTGGTTTGCAGAACTTGGAGGCCAAGGAAATAGTGCAAAAATCCTAAGTCTTTCATTTCAAATTTTTTCTTAAGGTTAGTTTTCACATGGTTTAAAAGTTTTGAGTCACTACTAGTAAGGATAAGGTCATCAACATAAAGGACAAGGATTATGAGATGGCTTCCTACTTTCTTATTATAGACATTAGGATAAGAATGACATCTAAAGAATCGAGTGGCAATAATAAAGTTGTCCATTTTGGCATACCAAGCTTGGGGAGCTTGCTTGAGACTATAAAGCGATTTCTTGAGGTGACAAACAAGGCTAGAGTCATTTTGGACATACACATAAGGTTTTTCCATGTAGATTTCTTCTTACAAATATCCATGCAAGAAGGAGGATTTAACATCCATCTGATGGACCTCCCATTTATGTGAGGCAACAAGGGAAGGAACAAGGCGGATGGAATTCATTTTTTCCACAGGGGAAAAGGTTTCATTATAATCAATTCCTTCAACTTGGGAAAATCCTTTTGCAACTAACCGCGCCTTGTGTCTTTCAACACTTCCATATGATGCATACTTAGTTAAGTATACCCTTTTTCATCTAACAAGTTTTCTTCCTTATGGAAGAGGTACAAGATCCCAAGTATCATTTGCCATTAAAGAACGATACTCCTGTTACACATTATTTTCTTCATGCCAATGACCGCTAATGATGTAAACCTATATGTTGCCTTCAGAGGGGTTAGTGGCCTGAGCTCCTAAAGAAAGAAGAGAAAAGAACTTTTCCTGAGAAAAGAAGTTGCATTTTCTTTTGTAAAAACCCTCTAAAAAAGGAAGTTCGCAGGTTTCTATATAGGTAAGATGCGAGAATGCCATATTCTCGCAGGTTGCACCATAGCTAGGGTGCGAGATGTTTGTAGGTTGCTCTATAGGTAGGGTGAGAGAATGCCCACACATGGGAAAAAAAATTGTTTTCTCGAATCTTCTAGAAGGAGAAACTTCTATGGTGAGGTGGCATCCAAATGGTTTGGATCTTACTCGCTTTCATTATTTAGTGGGATTATCCTAACCTCCTCACCTTATCCTCTTCAACTTATAAAAGGAGAGGAGTTCTAATGGATTAAGTTAGCTTTGGTCAGCTTTGGAGATTTTGGTATTGTTAGCTTGGTTAGAGTGGCTTTGAGATTTTCTTTGTCAAGATAGATTGTGAGCAGTATCAGATCTATGCTCTCAGAATTCTTGGAGTGGAAGTGTGTGGGGAATCAAGGATAGTTGTAAGGGACCTTATGACATCAAGGCCATGGTTGTAATCTCTCTTTCACATTTAATATGATACAGTAATATGATTCTTTCCTATAAATCTTGTTGTGTTTTATTGTATGATTCCTTGATCACATACATAGGTTTATATTGAGTTTATGCTATTACTATCACTTTGGTTGGTTGTGTTCTTTTGCAGGATGATCATTGTATCAGCGTTGGAATGGATCTAGGATGGTGATGGCAAGGGGAAGAAACATTTAAACGGTATGTCACCCGTCCCTCTTTAGTTAGTAAATTCAATATCTAAAACTTAAGGAAAGTGTCATGTTCTGATGTGTTTTGTTCTAGATCTAGGTGGATCTAGGGAGATCAGTTAGTGTTCGCACCTACCGATCAGTTCGATAACAAAATTAGTGACTCCACTGGGGAGAGGATTTTTTCCTAGTTAGTCTAGTTTCCCTTGATTTGATTGCTTGTTTTCTGGTCTCTGAGTCTGTGGGAGATCCATCCCGACTCTTTGGATCTGGAAGTTCACTCAAATTTAGTCCTTTTTCAAAAAAATTCTTGTTTATAGGCATTCTCGCACTGTACCCTTTAGTGGCCTGCGAGAAATACCTGAGTTCACACCCTGGTGTTAAGTCCATTGCGAACCCCTCACAGTCAACCTTTGTTCAGCCTGTGAGAATCTTTTGATTCTCGCACTGTAATACACTGCCAACCTGCGAACTTGTTTGTAAATTTTTTTGGATTGGGTCTTGTCATTTTTTGATGCCCAGTTTTTCTTTGAACAACTGGATTGAACTTTTGGACTCTATATTGATCTACTTACAGTCTGCTTGACATCCTTTGAGTTTCTTTTAGCCACTTTTTCTTTGTTGGGTTTTGAAGGATTAGTCTCTTGCTTTGAGTGTCTTTCAATTACAAAGCATGTGTTTTCTATAGAATTGTTTAAGGAAAGATGATATTTCTTCTGAATAGTTCGCTTTAAAAGAAAAATTTTAGTTTGGGTTTCTTTATTTTAAGAAAGTTCATTATTACTTTTAGTGAAATTTTTGAATCAAAAAGATTTAATTTCTTGCTTTATATTAGATTGGGGGCATCCTTGCATTTGAAGTAGCGAAATTGCATGATTCTTGGCATTTTTTTATCTTAAATTATGGAAACTTTTCCCCCTCATGGCCAAGGGGGGCCATGAATCCTGCATTGGTGTTCAGTACCTTTTTCTCATTTCTTGAGAATCTTGATATTGATGAGTTTAATATATTTTGGGACATCATGCATATGGGAATGATAAATGTTTTCTCCTTCTTGTAGCATAGCTTTCATCGAAATGAAAATATTGCATCTTCATATCTTTGCATAACTTTCGAGTTGGTCAAAACACCATATTGTCCACGCCATTTTCCTTTTGAGTAACAACAACCATAAAATAAAGCGCTTATAAAAATTGATTAGACATTTTTATCTTTTTTGGTAGTAAACCTACATTAGATTAGTTGTAAGGATTTGGAATAGGTGTGAAAGATAACTTTCCAAAGATGCAAACAAACATAGTATCTTGTGATAGGGAGAGTTAAATCCACTTACTACATTTTATCCTGGGAAGCCCTTCTAACACAAGGGTCAATCACGAGGTCGCATTGACATTGGCAGAGTTACTCACCCTGCTTTGTTTGTCTTTGTGTAGAGATTATGTGTATTATGGGGTTCGCTTGAGAGGTATACCCACAATGATGAGTGGAAGCCTTTCAAGTTGATTTCGGGCTAGATACCCTGCCCTTGTGCATGGATCGGACTGTCGACTATTTCCCTAGGCATCATTGTAGTAATTGGTAACCTTAGTGGCCTATCTCTCTAGGTTCTTGACACAAGGTGATTGTGAAGGGGCAAGTCTTCACAGTACCTGGAATCGACGTTGACCAAACTTACTCAGGATCCTTGGAGGGTATACCCACGATTATGTGTGGGAGCTTGCACCAGGGTGTAAGTCCATTAAGCAAGTCATCAACGTAACTTTTCCACCCGCTCTATCTCAAACCCTTCTTACATTTCTCCCAACACATTGGATTTCATCACCAACTAGTGTGTTCATTGTGAGAAGGTTTTGTTTGTTTGCTTGATTCCTAGATTTTTAGCGTGTGTTGTTTTTTTTCCCTAGCAGACTCTACGTTGGATTTATTTAATGGCATCAGTTCCTAGAATGACCAATGAAGGAACCCCTGCTCCAGGGGAACCTTTTGTTTTTCCTTCTTATGGAAACATTGGTCCTCCTCTCATCGCTACTTTGAGCCTTCCAGGTCTCACAATTGGATTATTGGTGTGGTTGTTTTCCACTCAGGTAATCCCGAATGCAGTAAGTGCTTCGGTTGTAAGCACTTCCCCCCAAGAACATCAAAATCATGTTGATCTTTCACCATCTTCACCAGTAAGGTATTCTTCGCCTTCTTCACTTGCAAGGTCGCCTTCCATTCCATCTTCTTCGTCGAGAAAAAGTTCTGAAGCTAGTAACTCGATGAATAAGAAGAAGAAGAAAAGGAAGAATAAGAAGAAGAAAATTAAGCAAGGATCCAAACCTCCAACCACTGTCAAACATGTTGGAAAACAAACAGTTACTGTTACTCGTGCTGGGAGTGTTGATGATGTCAAGATCACCCAAACAACCCGTAAGCCCAAGTACCCTTGCAGGCTTTGTAAGGGTAGCCATATTCTTAAGGAATGCCCTGGTCTATCCAAGGTTATAGAAGCATGGTCTACACATCCTCGCCAACCCACGTCATTAGCCTCTGAACAACATGCTGACAACCCCCCATCAACCAATCATGACATGGTTGGGAAGAAGAAAGGTAGAGTCAAGTTCTCGTGTATGTTATGGAAAGGGAGTCATCTCACTCACCTTTGTTCTCGAATGGAGGAAGCCTCAAAATTACTGGAAGACATGACTGTTTCATGGCCTCAACTTCCAGCTGTTTACCGTAAGCTTTCTCTCAACCCTGCAATAGTTGATGGAATGATCACTCTGGTCCCTTCATTGGTTGATACGGTTGATCATGTCGTCAATATGGTCACATCCTTAGTTGAACCAGTTGACAAAGTGGTTGATCTGATACCATACTCAGTCAATCCCCCTCTCCCATTAGAGAGTGTCATCCATGCGGTCGATCTGTTTCCACTTGTCAACCCCATTCTCCCTTTGGAGAATGTAACCCAAGTGGTAGATCTGGTTCTGTCATCGGTCGATCCCACTCCTCCTTTAACGAGTGCTAAAGTGATTGATCCAGTCCCTTCCTCGGTCAATCCCACCCTTCATCTGAAGCATGCCAAAGTGGTTGATCTGATCCCATCATCGGTCAATCCCACTCTTCCTCTGAAGAGTGTCTACGTGGTCGATTCGATCCCATCATTGGTCGATCCTACTCTCCCGCTCGAGAGTAAACCAGATACTACCCATGCTTTTCTCATTGATATAGACTCTACCATGTCGAGGGGTATTCCTCCATCTCCCATGGAACCCCCTTCGAGTAATGAGGCCATATATTTTGATTGGGGTGTGCTAACTAGCCCTCATCTTCCCTCTCACATTCCTTTCCAGATTACAGTACAGGTTTTTGGTCGAGACGTTCCTCAGACACTGATAGATGAAGGTGAATCCGTTAGTATTTTGTCCTCTTTTGCTTGGAAAACTTTGGGTTGTCCTCCACTTGCGTTGGTTATGCAGAATATGTTAGCTTTTAAGGGAAGAACTGGTTAACCTTTAGGGACCCTTCCTCAGTTTCCTATAACTTTGGGAGGGAAAACTGTCTTTATTGATGTCATGGTAGTCCAAGACCCCTTGTATTTCACTTTACTCCTTGAGCGAGATTATGTATATGCCATGAAAGCTATTGTGTCTACTCTTTTTCTTGTGATATCTTTCCCTCACGATGGACGAGCTGTGACTGTTGATCAACTTTCATTCATTGACCCTGCCTGGATTGCCTCCCTAAATGGTTCTTATATGAAGATGGTATCACCCCCGTCGCAAGTCAATTATGGGCCATTTGAAATCCTAGAGAGGTTTGGTCCAGTGGCTTATATGATTGCATTACCTACATCTATGTATGTTCATAATATATTCCATGTATCGTTTCTAAAGAAATATATACCTGATGTTAATCATGTAATTGATTGGACTGTGATTCATGTGGAGCAAGAAGGGACTTTTGAAGTTCATCCGGTACGCATTCTGGACTAGAAAATTAAATAACTCCAGAATCAAGCCATAGGGATTGTAAAGGTCCAATGGACCTGGTACAGTCATAAGGATGCTACTTGGGAGCATGAGGATGAAATGCGGGCAGAATACCCACATCTTTTTTAGCATTTTTGAAATTTTGTTGTATATGGGTACATGATGCACTGAGGAAAATGCATACATAAGGGGAGGGGATTGTGATATCCCTAGGTTGAACCCAATTGTAATGTAAATGAAAATGTACTTAAGATGGTGAGTTTTTTTATATCATTTTGTATGCACATTTCATGGTGATGCAGGAGCATCATTGGAAAGCATGCAGAGGTGGGACCACCCAACACGTGAGAGTTCCTTCAAAACTTCAACATGAGCAGTCACAAACAATTTTGGGATCCGCCTCCACATAGCACCGAAATTCACCTTCGGAGGCACGCTTGAACCAGTGGCGGGTTTTTTCCCTTTGAAGCAAGTTTTTGAAATTGTAAATAGAGTAGAAGTTTCCACTTCAACTCTAGAATACGACTAGACTAAGATAGCGTAGGATAAGGTTTAGAGTAGGCAAGTAGCAGGGGAAACCCTAGGAACATTTTGAGTTATGTAAAAGCTTGTAAGCCCAGTTAGTGGCAGAGAAAAGAGAGGGAAGAGAGGAGAGAGCTATAATACAGAGAAGACACTTGTAAGAGAACTGTGAGTGAGCAGAAGATCTCAGTTTTTGGAGCTATTGTATTTTGTATGTATTTAGTAGCTAGTGGACACTTATGAATAGAACAAATTGGAAAATTGATCCAAATTCGTTGTTCTTGGGCTATGTGTATTTTCCTGTTATTTTCTATTTTGTAAACAAGTGAATGGAACTGTGAGTTGTTCCCAGTTTCAATTGTTTCTCTTCATTAGGAGCTCTACAAGGTGTGCATCGAGCCAGAGAGAAACGTTGTGGAATTGTTTTCTCTTCATTAGGATCTTTGGAAGGTGTGCATCTAGCCAGAGAGAAAATTCCATGGATCTAAGCTATCGAACTCCGTCAGACGCAAGGAGTGCGCAGGAGTCAGAATCTGAACCAGACAAAGTTCAGGAGGGATAACACTTCGAAAGTGTTTTTGGGATCCGGGAAACCATTCCTTGGGAGGAGTGAGGACCGAGTCTTCGCAGACTTAGAAAATATTCTAACTTGAAATTGAGTAAATATTCAGGAGGAAGAACGTCGTCGAGCATTAGATCATGGTGGAAATCCCCACAGATTGTCCAATTGAAGGGAGGAGTGCAAGATTTAACCCTGCATAGATCCAGGAGGAGAATTTGGAGATCTGAATGGACAGTGGAGAATCCTCGAGGAGGAACACTGAAACCCCACAGGCCGTTGGATCAAGTGGAGGGAGAATCCTTGAGAAGGAACACTGAAACCACGTAGGTTGTTGGATCAAGTAGAGATGCGAGGAGGTTAGCAGCAAGAGTTTCTCGACGTTCATTTTGGGATTTTGGGGACCGTGAGTTAAAAACACAGGGGATCTTCTCTTTTAGGATCCCAAATCGCGAAATCATGAAATAGTGAATCGACGAGGATCGTCGATTGCAGGGATTGTCGTAATCTATCGATCGGGTAGTGTGGCATTTCGACGTTTCAGATTTTTGGCAACTAGGGACTCCAAGGAGCAGAGACATCCCCGTACATCTTGATTTCACGAAACGAAAAATCCCAAAAAGGAATAAGCGTAGGGTCATTTCGACTTTTCTGTGACCGGAAACTCCAAGGAGCAGGGACACTTCTTGCATCTTGATTTCGTGAAAGGTGAAATCCCGAAAAGGAATAGGTGTCGGGTCATTTCATCATTTTGGCGACTGGAGACTCCAAGGAGAAGGGATACTTTTTGTATCCTGATTTCGCGAAATGTGAAATCTTGAAATCGAGAGGTGCTTAGCATTTCATCTTTTCGACGACCGGAGGTTCTAAGGAGCAAGGATATCCCTTGCTTCCAGATTTCGCAAAATGAGAAATCTCGAAGGAGCGAGCACTGGACCATTTCGACATTTTGACTACTAGAGGTTCGAGAGACCAAAAGACAGGACACTTGACTCAAGAAGTCTTGGTCCCCGATAAGTGTTTTTTCGGCTTGGCACTTGGTCATAGCCCTTGGTCGCGCACTGTGGGAGCACACACTTGGTGCCCGAAAAAGCCAACTGAGCATTCGTAAGGGACCGGTGTAATTGTCCGAAGGGTTCTAGTTCGGAACCAGAAGAGCCATTTCGGCTCCAGAATCAAAAGATCCTGATCGGGAGGTCACACAGCCCTTAGGAGGGATAGGGGGTCTACACCACATGGCATAGTGCGTGCTTGTACTGCGTAGTAAAATGACGAAGTGTGCACATTCTTGGATACCGTGCACAACAACTTGAGTGCACACGATATTGAGGCTAGGGAGCCTTTGTGTATATGATACCTTTTATAAGCTGGTGAGCCAATTATTATAAGCTAGGATGCTTATGTTTTGATTAGGACGAAGATCCTAGATGTTAAAGGAAACTGTGCCTATTTTTGTATATGTCTCATAATTAATATAAAATACATCATTGTGCATAGACTAAGCACGATAAAAGAGATGGGGGACTAAAATCCACTGGTTAGGAAAAGGGAGGGGCCTAAATGTTAAGGAAAAGGGCTAAGCTAGGAAGCTTAATCCAAAAAGGAATATTATTTTAATATTTCTTAAATCATAAAGTATGGACAATTATTTTATCTTAAGTTCTAAATTTGGGTACAGGTGGGTTAAAGTAGCTCCCAACATGACAAGTGTCAATTTGGGGACATGCATATATATTGTTGTGACTTAGTTCATTTTCCCATATTTTTCCATAATTCCTTCCATCATTGATTCATCCAGTCAATCATCCATGAGCATTCACACACCCATTGAGCTATCATTCGTATCTTCATGATTGTACCTAAACCTGTATCCATAGCCATTTTGTGTTGGTGTATCTAGTTAGCTTGGGATCTGGACTAAAGAAGAAGGTTGTCAGGCCCATGGGATATTTAAGAGGTGGGTTGTTAGGCCCATGCACAATTCTCTAGGTGAGAGCATTGTTGGGAATTGATTTCCTGAAGGTGTTAAACTGTAGCTACAGTGTTGTGAGACTTCATGTCTGACATGTTGTTGAAGCCCGGAAAGGAAGTGGGGTAGCTGAAGGACTTTTGACCATTGAAGGGGCACACTTCCTGGGTGGGATAGGCATGTGGAGAATGAGGGACTGTAGGATGTTAGTTTGAGTTGGCACCTGAGACAGAGTCTTTCCTATTGTCTATGAGCCTTTAGCCTGGTTAGGAATCTCTTTACCCAGGTAGAGTTTAGTCCCATCTCGGGGCTGACTCACTATTGGGAGTGACGAACAATGTGGTCTAAGGCTCGGAGGTTCGTGGAAGGTTTTCACATAGTTGGTGACATTCTTACCAATATAAGTGCCAATTGTGTGATAAATTTACATGTTGCATTGTTATTTATGTGCTTATTTGTATGGGTTATCATATGTGCGGTTATAACTATGTTTATTTTTCTGGGTATTTCTTGTATATGCTACATGTATATGTTTATTGTAATTTCAATGTGAATCCATGTAATTATAGATGTATTTGTATGTTTACGTTTTATATATAAT
>ML796092.1:37935-55608 GCA_009831015.1 Picea engelmannii
TACTAGCTTATCTTGCTCTCTAATCAAAGAATCACAAAAGTTCTCAAGACTGGGTTTTTGATAAGTTGTCCCTATAGCCTCTTGTATGGTATAAAAGGTAGATACAAACACAAAATATGCACTACCTAGCTTAGAAAGAATAAGATAGATGTAACGATCTTCATCTATCTTTATCTTACATTCTTCACATAAAGTTTTGAGTGTTTTAAAACTAGATAGATAGTCTTCAATGCAAGAAAAATCACTTGGACTCAAAGTTAGTACTTGATTTTCTAACTGTTGTGATTGAATAATATTGTGTTTACCAAACACAGATTCAATCTTTTCCCAAGCTTCTTTGGGTTTATCAATTGATTGAAGGTGGAACCTTAAATCATGAGAGATGGACATTCTGATTAATCCATGTGCTTCGTCATTCCTATTATCCCATTTGGATTTCTTATCAGCATCAGTGGGTGTTTTTCCCTTTCCCAAGGTAATCTGCTACACGCCTTTACTTCTTAATAAATCCTCCATATGAGATTTCCATTGGAAGTAGTTGGTGTTGGTAAGTAAGATATTACTTTTAGAATCCATATTAAATATGAAAATAATACTAATTTAAAAACTAAAAATAATGATCTGACTGGAAAGAGCTCAAAAATTTATGCGGTTTTAAAAAAAATGGCACTGAAAACGGACTTTGGATGTGAGAGTTATGCCCTTTTAAAAAAAGGCATAAATGGTAACCAAAGGACCACGTGGTAGTGTAAGTTTCTTTATGAAGTGACCCACTTTTATAAAGAGAAGTGGGGCTCACATTTACAAAGAAAAGTTGCATGCAAAATAAATAACTCTAAAATAAAATATTAAAGCTACTTATAGTGATTCACTTTTATACTTGAAGTGAAATACACTTTACAATTTTAGCATGAACTTTTTCAAAAAAAGTAACAAAAGAGACACTTGAACTCAAGACCTCTTGCTTAATAACACAACCTTTAACCAAATGGTCTAGAAAAACATATTGTAATGTTCAGAAGGAGGATTGGGGTTGTTTTTTTTGTTGTTGTTGACAATCTTGGAGAGCGTGCTTAAAAAAACTTTTTTCACACAAGAAGAAAATTTTGCTCCTCGATGACAACAAGGGTTAGATCTCAGTTAGCTTACCCAGAAGATGCACATTTTCCTATTTGTTTTTTATTTGTCGAGATCACACAGGGCATGGGGCAAAGAGCATGCACAAATCTAAAAGAGTAGAAACCCAGAAATAAAAAAATACAAAACCGAAATAAAACCAAAATACTTCTCTGCAAAAAATTTAAAAAATGAGTGTTTAAACTTTATACCTCTGGATCTGACTGTAATGGTCGTATCTTGGGAAAACAGAAACCTTTTCGAGTGAAAATAAAAGTGTTCATGAATGAAATGAGTGCTCCAGATGTAATGGAATAGTCCTCTCATCCCAGAAATGTATGAAAATGACATAAAATGGAGATGAGGCAACTCGTCTTCACGATCTTGATCTACAACAGGAGAAGGTCTTCAAACAGGCTTTGATACCATGTTTGATAACACAAGTATTCCAATAGAGGAAAAACACCTTCTGTAACCACTCACATAACCAGATCAAATATCAACAAACCAATTTTTTCATGTGGTAAAACCTCTATGGGGAAACATCCATGGCCCTAGCCAACACGACTACTTGGAGCAGTTTATTAATGCAAAAAAAAAGATTACAGAGAGATTTTACAAGAGAGTTTCTCACAATCGATCATCGGAAAATGAACCTCAATTCTCTTTAAATAGATATCATGGACCAATTGGTTGTTAATCCATGGATCAATGGACATTAAGATCGATGAGTGTATGAACCATAGGATCACTCTATGTCGGGAACATATAGTGATCGTCGGATTTCCTAACTACAAAAGCATACTAATGCATACTAAATAAACACACTAGAAAACACACTTTTACCTAACGACACAATAGACCAAGTAGATATTAACTAACTCCTAAGTGTATAAATATCGTAATAGAATTTAGATCCACAACTCTCTATCAATCTCATTGTAGAAAAATTGTAGTAGCAGTGTCAATTCCTTCATGCCAGTTCCTTCGTGCTAGTTACAATGCTAGTTGCAACACCAGTTGCAATGCCAACACCAATTGTAGTACCGATTGCATTGAAAGTTTTTGTGAAGTACTGGGACTAATTTTTGGTTTTCCTAGTGCTCCTTACCTAAGCGCGTCACTAGCTACCTCCAGATTGCAAGTTGGAGAAATTTGAAATTTTTGGGTTTGTCATTGCTTGTCACTACTATTGGATGGTTCTATTGCTGCCAAAGGTATGTACTTGTATATGTTTAAACTATATCACTATATTAAGGGTGTTTGTAGGAGAAGGGATCTTTTTTCCAAGTAACAACAATAGATCCAGAGGGATCTCATATCCAATACATTCATAGTAACAACAAACTCTCCAGGATGGAAAGAATACTTGTCTCAGAAGAAAAGGAACTCAAGTGGAACAATAGGTAGAATCCAATTTTTCATATCAGCTTTGATATTTTTATTATTTTTTCTTAAGTCAGTATTGCAATCCTTTATATTTTATTAATTATAAGAACAAATCAATACTTAGGAGAATGTACTATTAATATAAATGCTTATTGTACTTAATTGCAATATGAACTAACATCTCCTCTAGGAGATATTTCTTGTTCTTGTTCTCAGGAAGGATTCCTTGGTAATACTCTAATGAATTACCATGAAATTGATATGTTCTTATACAAAATGTTATTATATTGGAAACACTTTTCTCTTCTTGTTTCTATTTCGGGAAGGTTATCCCACATATTCCAGGAAGGTTACCACAAAAAAGAAAGACTTGAAAGGAATCTAAGGGAGTCAAACTTCAGAGGGAGTCAGTGACCAGGAAGAAGAAAGGTTTCATGACACTTTGTAGGATGCATAGGAACATGTAGCATATGTAAGCATGGTTAGAGGATTCTTTCAGTTAAAGGGAGTTGATGGCATAATTCAAAAAGAAGGATATTTTAGTCATTTGAGCTAAGTTGTGGTCCTTTGTTCCGAGTTGTAGGCTTTGTGTTGATTTGTAGGATTTGTGTCGAGTTGTAGTCCTTTGTGATACGTTGTATGACTTTGTGTTGACTTGTAGGCTTCATTCTGAGTTGTAGGCCTCTGTGTCATGTTGTAGGCCTTTGTGACGAGTTGTAGGCCTTTGTGCCAAGTTGTAGGCTTCCTCCCGAGTTGTAGGCTTCATATCAAGTTGTAGGTGTTGTTTCGATTTGTAGGCCTTGTGCCTATCTATAGGCTTCATGCTAAGTTGTAGGATTCATGTCGAGTTGTAGTTTTTATGCCAAGCTGTAGGATATTATAGTGAGATGGTATGGTATGACGAGTGGTTTCTACACCAATGAAACAATCTAGTACACTAGTGGTGTAGTCAAGAACATGTATGGCTATGATGGTGTTGCTGGTAATATGATCTGGGTGATCATGAGATAGCTTGGGTATCTCTGGTGATGATACTGGTATGTAAGACCATGTAGGTCCTGCCCATGCCATGTGAGATGGATGGACAATGATGATATTAATGATCATACTCACGACATGGGTGTAGACATGGGTGAGCACATCATACAGGTATATCCCATGACGATGATGGTGACACACACTACAACATGTAGCTCTAATGTTATCTAGTGGGTTCTACCCCTAAACGAGATTGACAGGCCCACATGGGTGTATCCATGTGTGATGTAATGATTCTACCAGTAGCATGGTATGAATAACCACAACGAGAAAGGATATGAAGACCAGAAGGGAACATCTTGGTTAAAGGTTTCCCTAGATAAGAGGGAGTGTTGATGTTTTGGTAGTTGTGCGAGGTATTACACTCCATGGATAAACCTTGACTAGAATAGAATATTCGAAAAGCAATAGAAAATATGAACAATTGTGTGAAAACCCTAGAAGACAAGTTGACTCCATAGAATAAGTAATATTGAAGTATTATATGCAGAACAAGAAAGGTCAACCCTACTTGAAAAGAAACATGTTCACATGGTCATATTAGTATAAATAGAAGGTGCTTGAGCTCATTTGGAAAAACACTCACACTGAAGACAGTGGTGTGAATTCTATAGGAAGAGTGCAGTTGCAATGAATGCAGCTAGGTACTAGTCTTTGTACGGTTTGGGAGTTTCTTCTTGGTGCACTACCTTTGGAGAAATGTCATATCTCTCTCTTGGTTATCTATTGGGTCTAGTGATGCTTCTGAAATCATTCTATATGTCACAAGTTATGGTGTTTGGGGGTGTTTACATGCTTATGGTTGGGTGGCAATATTGTGATATTGTCAATGGTTAAGCGAGCACAATATTCTAACACTCCCTACATCACAAGGAAATAAATGGCCTTGACCTAGACATGTTAAGACCTAGAACTAGACCTAGACATAGAAATACCTAGACATGGAAAGATCTAGACCATGACCTAGACCTATACAATGACCATGATGTATACCATGACATAATAATATACCATGACATAGACCACAACATAAATATAGAGCTAGATTTGGACTATGACTTAGAGATTCATGTAGACCATTCCCCATAGCTTGATGTAGACCATGACCTAGACCCCTCTAGCTCCATCTAAGACTAGGAATAACCTATACTAAACCCTTAATCCTCTCTACACTCAGTCACTGTGTGTAATATGTATATACCTCTTGTTAAAGGCCCCGCAACCCTTCCACCCACTTCACCCACATCTTGGTACTCTAACCATTTCGATATGCTTGAAAACACTTCCAATCCTAACCCATTAGGTCCTAGTCGTCCCCATACCCCTATACATATTTATTTATAAATATGTTTGGTCTATAATAAATGTTATATCTATTGCATTAAGAGCACACACATGCTATTGTGACTTGATAACCTTGTGATTGTTGCACATTTATGCCAATAAGAACATGTGTGCATTCCTAGAATGCACATGCACTTTAGTGCACATGCACTCTAGAAATGCACACACATTCTTGCTGGGAATTGTTTGGTGCCAAGGACAATCCACTACCTCATCTATCTCAATCCCGAAATATAATTCCCAACATTTGTGCACAAAAATAGAGTGCACAATCTTTTATTTTTCTTATTTTAGTCATGTTGTTTGATTCATAGACATGTTTTTGCTATTGCAATACCATTGTGGGAAAAATTGGAATACAAATTTGTCCAAGTGGAATTGGAATTGTTGTTTTTGTCTTCTTGGAATTGGAAGACAAATTTGTCCAATTGAAATTGTTGTTTTTGTTCTCTTGGGTCTTCTTATAATTGTAAGAAAAATTTGTCCAAATGGAATTGTTGTTTTTGTCTTCTTGTGTCTTCTTGGAAATGGAAGAAAAACTTGTTCAATTGGAATTTTTTTTTGTAAATAAAAAAGGGGGGTATTTCCTTTGAATTCACTGTCACTATACAAAATTGATATATGTCACTTTCCTTCCACCTATTCTTCCAAACTAGTGGAACCAAATTAGGTGGAAGCCATTTGTTCCTTAGACCAAAAATATCCACCACCACTTGCTCTGCCATTTAGGTCAAAACTAGAGAAAGTGGAAGATGGTGGTTTTGACAGTTCAGTCTAGACTTACAATTAAAATATAATAATTCAAACTAAATAGAGAACTAAATAAAGAACCAGACTAGGTAGACAGAAAAAAAAAAAAATTGTTTTCATGCAAACGAGGCACAAACGACTATGCAATTTTAAATATTAGGAGGGCTATGAGAACTATGGAACCTTCCATCTGGAGAGCCACTATGAGGAGTTCCATCATTGGGTGTGAGTAAAAAGGGTTGCGTGTAGGTTAGGCACCTCTTCTTCTTTGGCTCATTCAAGAAGGCATCGAGTAGCATGTCGAATCAGTTGCTAATAAGGGTATGTCAGTGAAACTGCTCCATCATGTAGCCTCTCATTTAAAAAATGAGCTCCAACTTCTCCAGTGTGAATAGGCTGGGTAGAATTTGGTCACAATCTGCATCTAGGTTCAACGGTGGGGGTTCAAGCATGAAGTTCATCATGGGTATTTCCTCCTGGACAATGAAAGTGGAGCCTTCCATGGATTCCGCTGGATCTATAGCTACAATTCTAGTGTTGGGGTTGTCATGGGTATCTGGGACTGTGTAGAGGAGGGAATCTGGTGGAAACTAAATTGGTTCCTCTGGGATTTCCTCCTCTATAATATGAACGATCCTCATTCATTTGACTCACACCATTAGAATCCTCCCTTTGGAATCAAACTCATGCCTAACTCCAAGTCTTTTTAAAACCTTCTTCTTGAAGGCCTCTTGGGAATTCCTTGCTCTGATATTCTACAATTGAATCTTGATCATTGATCCTCATGATTAATTTAATCTAGGTCATCGATCCATAAACTTCATAGTTTCCATGAAACTCATATGGATTCGACTGTAATATTAAAGATATAAAATAGTATGCAGAACATAAATAATTATCTAGAAATGGTAGATAAATAATGATATAACCAGAACAACTCCACAATAATACCAAAATTATACCAGAATAACACCAAAAAGAGCACTTTCATTACTGAGAGAAATTTTCACATGACTCTTCGAGGGGGAAACATCTAGCATAGTAGATCTCTATTACAATAATATCCAAGAAAAAAATTCTCACACCCTCTATTCCTATTTATACTAAATCTGTCTTTCCAAAAGAACAATCTAGAGGAAGATCCTTCTAGAAGTGAATGCTTCTATTAGGCCTTCTTACATTTCACTTATTCCTACTTATTTCTAGGCCTTATTAATATTGACGTTTATTACATGGAAATATATTATTCTACCCACTTGAGGGGTTAGGCAGGTTAGGTCCCTAACATGCCCTCCCCCTTAGAATCATCCTTGTCCTCAAGGCTTGATATGAGGAAATTGTTGTAGAATGTTAGCAGGCTCCCATGTGGAATCTGCTGGAGTTGTATATTTCCACTGAACTAACCCTTCCTTGATGGTATGATGATGAAGACGATGCTCTCATTGGTCCAAAATGGCTTCTGGCTGAAGCTAGATGGATTCTTCTTCATCCAACTCGGGAAGGTTTGTTTGAGTTTGGCACTTAGTTCCAATCACCTTCTTTAAGCAAGAGACATGAAAAACAAGATGGATCCTAGAATGATTGGGTAAAGCTAACTGATATTCCACCTGCCCAATGTGCTTGAGAACTGTATAAGGACCATAAATTTTGGGTGCCATTTTTTTACAATATTCATCCTTGAGTAAATTTTTCTTATAAGGTTGCAGTGGAAGAAATACCTAGTCTCCTTCAACAAATTATCATTTTGAGTGACCTTGATTGACTTGTTTCTTCATGCAATTCTATGAAATTATCAAATTCTCTTTGAGGGTATGGAGAATAGCCTCGTGAATTGTAAGTATTTGGTCAACCTCCTGCACCTTTGATACATTTGGCATGCACGAGAGAACTGAAGGTAGATTTTGGCCATATACTGCTTCAAAACAAGTCATGTGAATAGTTGTATGGTAAGAAGTGTTGTACCACCATTCAACTAATGGTAACCATTGAGCCCATTGATTTTTCCTTTTAGAGTAAAAACACGTCAAATAAGTCTCCAAACACTTATTTACGACTTCAGTTTGACCATCATTCTAGGGATGATAGGCGGTGCTAAGATGCAATTGGGTCCCTTGGAGTCTGAAGAGTTCTTGCCAAAAATTGTTGGTGAAATTTGGATCTCGATTAGAAACAATATAATGAGGCATGCCATGAAGCTTGAAGATATGATCCATGAAAATTTGGTCCATTGTTGCGGTGGTAAATGGGTGTTGAATAGAACATAAATGAGCATACTTGTAAAGACAATCCACAACCACCATGATGAAAGAATTATTTCCTGATTTAGGTAATCCCACAATAAACTTCATAGAGATGTCCCTCCAAATAGTGGGTGGAATCGAAAGCGGTTGGAGTGTTCTAGGAGGTTTGATGGTTTCTCCTTTGTTGCATTGAAAAACATCACATTCTGATACAAATGTGCAAACGTCCTTTTTCATGCCATCCTAGAAAAAAGAATATTTGACTCGGTCATAGGTTTTGGTAAAACCAGAATGCCCAGCTGTCGGAGTATCATGAGGCTCGAAAATAAATGTGTCTTTAAGTTGTGACTTCTTACTTAAATACAAATGTCCTTTGTAGTGAATTTCATCGGTGTGCCAAGAGTACCCTGGGGAAACTGGAGAGTTGGATTTCAATTGTTGGATCATATGCGATATTTTAGGATCATTTAGCCATTGTTGGCACACATCTTGGAGCCAATCTTGTACAATGAATGAGAGGGAGAAAAGGGACTCTTCATCTTCATATTTTTTAGAAAGAGCATCAAAAACCACATTTTATTTTCCTTTATTGTAAATGATCTCATAATCATAACCAAATATATTAGTTACCCATTTTTGTTTCTCTAGGGAGGACAGTCGTTGCTCCAAAAAATACTTGCGGCTTTGATGATATGTATTAACTTGGAAGCATTTCCCCAAGAGATAAGGGCACTAGAGATCCATTCCATGCAGAATAGCCAACATTTCCTTTTCATAGATTGATTGGCCCAAATGGAATTGGGACATTTTTTTGTTAGTAAAGGCCAAAGGTCTTCCCTCTTACATAAGGACAACTACAATTCCTCTGCCCAAGGCATCACATTCGAAGACAAAGGATTTTGTGAAATTGGGAAGGGCCTTTAAATCTTGAAAAGCCTTATATGTTGCTAGATTCCAAGTGAAAGAATTATTTTTAAGGAGAGCAGTGAGAGGGGCCACAATCTTCCCATAATTCTGAACAAACTTGTGATAATAGTCGGTTAAACCCAAAAAAACACATAAGCTTTTGATAGTCTTGAGGCGAGTCCAATCCTGCATTGCCTTAATCTTTTTAGGATCAACATAGACACCGTCCTTTCCAACAATATGACCCATGTACACTACTTATAAGGATCCAAAGGAACATTTATAGAATTTGAGGAAAATTTGGTGTTGCGAGAGTAGATGGAGAATTTGATCCACATGGGAAAGATGAGATTATCAATTTTTACTATAGATGCTAATATCATCAAAGAAAACTAAGGCAAAATGATAGAGAAAAGGATGGAAGACATGATTCATGAGTCTTTGGATGTTGGAGGGGGCATTACACAGGCCAAAGGGCATGAAAAAAAACTCATAGTTACCATCGTGAGTTCAAAAGGAAGTCTTGGGTATGTCAAATTCTTTCATATATATCTGGTGGTAGCCATAATGCAGATCAAGTTTAGTGAAGTACTGAGCACCACTCTGCTCATCCAAGAGATCATCAATGATAGGAATGGGGAACTTATTGAGGGCCCAAAAGTTGGGACACATGCGCCAAGTACCTTTTTTCTTAAGTACCATGACCATAGGGGAATAATAAGGGTTGGTAATAGGGTGGATAACACTTTCTTGGAGAAATTCTTGCACTATTTTCTCAATTTCATTTTTTTGGGAAAAGGGGTGATGATAAGGGAGAACATTGGGAGGAAGACTACTAGGAACAACTGGAATGGAATTTTCATGAACACCATGAGAAGTAGGTATTCTCCGAGGGGTGGAAAAAATAGCTTGATGTTTAGAAAGGATAACTTAGAGGTCAAGAGGCACATAGGGTGTCTCAATGTCTTGAATAGAATGGAGTTGAGAAATGATACTGGAGTGGAATTTCTTGAGAAGATTTTCCATGTGATGGTAACTAATGATTTCAGGAGAACCAACTATGATAAATTGGAATTGATACCTTTGTCCTTCTTTTTGGAATTGCATGGTTAATTCCTTAAAATCCATAAGAATGGGACCCAAAGTGTGTAACCATTCAACATCGAGCACAATGTCACAACCTCCCATGTCAATCGAAAACATATGAGATTTAATTTGGTAATGTCCAATTTGAAGACAAACATTTTCACAATGCCCACCACATTTCATGGACCCACCATTCACTATCATGATTTGAAAATTATTGACAACATGAATATAACAATTGGTTTTCTAGGTAATGCGATGATGAATAAAATTGTGGGTGTTACCACTATCAACAAGGATGATGACCTTCTTGTGCTTAATGTAGCCAATGAGCTTGAGTGTTTATGGGGTTAAGACTCCAATGAGGGCATGAAAGGAAATAAGTGGGTCAACTTCAAGTGGGTCAACAGGATTTTAGGTGGCATCAGGAAGGGAGGGTTCTTCAACAAGGGGAACCATCACATCCTCTTTAGGAACATCTTCAGAAATGACCATAAATAGTTTTTGTTCCTTACGCTTATGCCATGGAAAATATTTTTCATCAAAATTATAGCAAAGACCCTTCAGTTGGAATTTAACCATTTCATCCCTAATTAGTTTTTGGACCTTGAGGGGGGTGACAGGGGGGTTAGGATTAGTTGGTTGAGGGAGAGGAACAAAAGGGGGTTTTTTGTTCTTGGGAAAAACAACTTGTTGGGAATATTTATCACATTGAGTAGATTCCAACCAAGTTGGAGAGTGGGCCATTAGAACTTGGGATCAGATTTCATCCTAGAGACCACTAATAAAGCATTCATGAAAGAATGCATCTGACATGCCCTCTGTTCGAAAGGAAAAATTCTCAAAAGAAGTGATGAAGTATTCCACTATGCCTGACTATTTCAACTTGGTCAAACAACCGAGATAGTGGGTATCAGTATCAAAGCGGGCATAGATCTCAACAACAAACTGGGTCTAAGAAATATACCGCTGACATGAATGTTTTTGTCATTTCCACCATTTCGATTGTTTAGGATTTAGATAGAGGACAACATAGAAAAGTTTGGCCAACTCGTCGATAATACCATGCAGAGAAAAATGATGCTCCATTTGAGTGACCCAACCTATAGGATCAGATCCATCAAATTTATTGACCTCGAAACAGGGATGACATGGTTCATGATGAAAGGAATTGGAGTGAAAATCCGGAGAGTAAGAGGAATCAACAACATCGGGTTGGTATGATGAGGAAGGACTCGTAGGGAGGTTTAAAAATTGATTTCCAATAGACTGGAGGGAGGTAAATTGGGTTGTGAGGTTGGATTCCATGTTTTTATATTTTTTCTCTAATTTGTCAATGCATGAATGGTTAGAATCAATCAGAGATGTTAGATGTTCGTGGAGACATGGCCTTGATTGATGGAAGCTTGGTGGTCTTGATTACGAGTGGTGGCCATTTGGAGAGGGGAAGAGATGGTGAGGAAAAACAAATGGGTGGTTGGGACAACAAAAAAAGGAGAGAGAAGTGATAGGTACCACAATGATAAGTTCTTTAAGGGAAATATAATGGAATAGGTGGCAAAATAGGGAAACTAGGAAGGGGTCGGGTCCACTGAAACAAAAGGGATTAAAAATTAAGGGTATGACTATGATAATGGAGAAAGGTAAATCCTATGGAATATGTCCCAAATACGTGTGTCGGCAGGACCACTATACTCTTTTTTGTTTTACTTATACGGACTTATACTCCAACCTAAAGAATACTGTAGTGACGAAATGCCCAAATTATTAACAGGAAGAAATGTGTAGTAATTTCGCAACCAGAATGCAGAAGACATTGTAGCATGGAATTAGATATTGTATGTTTTATTTATTTTTCCTTCCCAATGGTTAGGGTATTCAAGGGTTATATAGACAATGGTTTTCCCTTTGTTATAGCTCTCTGACATACGTGTGGGGTCCAATAGTAGTACTCAGACCAATATCTCAAGGAACCAACTAAGGAGGCTATACCGTACCCTTATCCATAATACCTGACTACCCATGTACTAGAGAGTATCCTCCCAAGTGATGTTATCAGTGGCACTACAGCAGTCAGGCGGCTAATCGATTTATCTATGGAGGGCTTCAGGAGATATAGGTCGATCCATATACAAGTGTTGTCTGATGTGCTACCACTCGAAGCGGTACCAACAGGGGTTACAAGGGTGGCCAACATATGTGCGCTTAAGTACCACTTGTATTTCATGTGTGAATGAATCCCTGACCGCAGGTTTATGCATGTAACGAAAGATATTTGTAGCTTAAATACATCGAAACACGTCTCTACACTGAAAAAAATTCAACCCACAATTTTCTGTCAAGGAAGGTTCTATGATACCACTTGTAATATTCCTGATATAAAATAGTATGAATAATAGAAAAAATTATCTAGAAATGGAAAATAAACAATGATATAACCAGAACAACACCACAATAATACCAAAAACATACCAGAATAACACTAGAAAGAGCACTATGATTACTAAGAGAAATGTTCACTTGCCTCTTCGAGGAGGCAACCTCTAGTATAGCAGATCTCTATTACAATAATATCCAAGAAAAAACCTTCGTATACCCTCTATTCCTATTTATACTAAATCTATCTATCCAAAAGAACAATATAGAGGAAGACCCTTCTAGAAGTGGAAGCTTATATTAGGTCTTCTTACATTTGAATTATTCGTCCTTATTTCTAGGCCTTATTAATATTGACCTTTATTACATGGAAATAAATTGTTTTACCCACTTCAGGGGTTAGGTAAGTTAGGTCCCTAACATTGACTTCGATGGAAAAATTTGAATTTGCAACTTGCATATCAACGCCATGAATTACTTCTTCAACTGCTCTGAAGAAATGAAACTTGAAATATGCTCAAAATTTAGGGATTTCACTTTTGTTCCCCAATTTTCTAGAATTCGTCATTGGATGAAATATGCAACCACGAATCTTCTCATTTCATGTTGGATCATGGTGCATACTAGCTTAGTGTTGAATGTGACACTCTGATACCATTTTTTAATATACCCGACCACCAATTTGGGCCATGCTGTTGATGTTTGGACAACATCGGGAAGACATTCTCTAAAGATAATAATTAATAATATAATTATTATTAATTATTATATATATTATATAATAAGTAAATGATAATAAAAAATATTTATTGATTATTCAAGGGACGTGTCCTTTCATGGATGGTCACCTTATGTTCCCTATATATGGAACACTCATTATTGTAATAATGCATCGATTATATCTCATATGAAGAAAACTAACATTGTATCAGAGTGGGACTAGGCTCGAATCCCTCATGGGAGGGCCCAGGAAAATGAGAGATAGCTTGCTATGATACATAGCAGCAGGGTAATGTGCAACCCTCTATGTCATATACAAATATCAGTTATCTTTCCAATGCCTCGTTGAAACCCTTAAACAAATCAATCGTCCACATGAACAACTCAATCATCAGATTCAAAATATTGTTGCCAAATAATTGCATTTAAAGAGAGGACACTGCCATGCAAGGTGAGTGATTTTATCCTAGTCAATGATGCTAATAATATAACTTAAAGAACAAGTGATTGCTCAGATTTAGTTGTTGTTCGCAAAATCGATGGGCTAGAGAGGCACACCGCATGTAAGTGGAGTGATTTCACAAACTCACAGAGTTTAAGTAATTCTATACTGTTGTGCTCCAGTTCACCATTAGTGCAAACATGAATAATGGACAACTACTGGGAAGACTGACCACTTGGGGTCCATTCGACAATTTATTTGAGCCATGCATCTGTGTTGCGCTTTCTAGAGGAGACTACTTTAGTGGCCATCAAGATTTTGACTGGGATGTGATGTTCTCAAGTCATACAGTGTGACGAATTTGGTAAAGGGAGGTATTATATTCAAGTCATCCTCCAGCATGGAGGTACAATTCTACACATACTTGGGCATTCTCTACCTTCCACTGATCAACGTACAAGAAATGCAGATTGAAGTGCTTTTGCATAACATGGTTTCCTTAGAGTTCAAATATGCTAGCCATGGTGACTTCGTGACACACTACATTGCACTCTTGCACTACCTCATCGACACGCCTGATGACATTCATGTGCTCATTGAATATGGCATCATTGGTCAGCGAAGTCCAATGTTAGGCAACCAGGACATAGTCATAGACGGTATGTGGAAAGGCATGTGTAATCCCTTATTCATAGGACCATCCAATAAACTCGGTTCTGAACTCCATGAAGTGCTGCTCAAGATGTATTGCATCCATTAACTTATATCATTGAGATTTATTGTTTTCCTGGATATTTATTGTTTTACTGTGTATTAAAACTTTGACTATGTATCATTTAACCTAGTCAGAGATGAAGGAACCAAGATCTCATGCCTTAGACAATCAAATAAAGGAACCAAGACATTGGTTTCACAAGGAAACCTTCATATGCTTTGGGGGACATTGGCTCCATAAGGGAACCTTGATATGCTTGAGACATTGGTTTCATGAGGGAAATTCAATATATCAAGTATGGTCCAAGATTAATTAGTATGATTAGCATTTACCTACGTTTCTATGGGTAGAGGCATCCATGAATGCACTGTATGTTCGAAACATAAGTCCTCACAAGACTTTGAGGAACATGACTCATGAGGATGCCTTCACTGGAGTGAAGTTTGAAGTTGGACACTTAAGATATTTGGGTGTCCAGTATAAATTCATGTACCCAAGGAGAAAATGACCAAGTTGTACCCTTCAGGAAGAAAGGGTACATTTGTGGGGTACAATGAGTCTTCAAAGGCATACTAGATCTACATCCCTGGTCAGATATAGATTGAGGTGAGAAAAAATGTTACCCTTAATGAGGAGGTATCCTTCAGGAGATATAGAGGATCTCACATGGATATTTATAGTGAGAGATAGGAAGAGATGGTGCCTTCTCCCCCTCATGTTGCAACAGTTCAGAGGGAGACATTGCCTATTGATCAAATTGATCACGTTGATCTTGTTGCTCCACTTAATGTTTCTAGAGGTATTGCAGTAGGTCATAAGATACTTGCATGGGCTCGTCAGAATCTGCAGGAGGCAAAAGGACATGCAAATCCTCATGGTACCTTTCGAGAGAGAAAGAGACCTCAGAGATATTCATGCTCTATTGTAGCTATGAGCCACATCATTTATTCCAATCCTTCCTATTATGAGGAGGCATCTAGTATGGAGAGATGCCATGATGCAGGAGTATCAGTCCATCATGAAGAATGATGTGTGGTATATTGTTTTGAGACCTGAAAGGAAGTTTGTAGTGAATTCCAAATGGATCTATAAGATCAAACATATAGCCGATGGAAGCATCGAGAAGAACAAAGAAAGTTTTGTTGCTAGAGGATTCTCTCAGGTGGAGGGAATAGATTATGAGGAGACATTTTCTCCTATTGCTCAATGCACTTCTATTCGGATGATTATTTCTCTCGTAGCATCCATGGGTAGGAAACTACATCAAATGGATGTGAAGACAACCTTTCTCAATGGAGATTAGGGAAGAAATATACATCGAGCAGCCAGATGGTTTCTTCATACATGAGAAGGAGTTTCATGTGTGTAGGTTGAATAAGGCCTTGTATGGACTCAAGCAAGAACCTCGAGCTTGGTATGTGAGGATTGATGGACACTTGATAAGTTTTGTCTTCAACAAAAGTGTTGTTGATCCCAACATGTACTACAAAACTGTTAATGGTGAGGCCCTGATTTTGGTCCTCTATGTTGATGATTTATTCCTCACAGGTACATAGAGATTTATTATTGAATGAAAGTATGCATTGACCTCTAAGTTCGAGATGAAGGACCTTCGTATGATTAACTGCTTCTTGGGACTAGAGGTGTGGCAAATAATTGATGAGATCTTCTTGAGTCAGGGGAAGTACATAGCTGAGAAATTGAAGAAGTTTGAGTTATTAAACTTGAAACGCATGGCTACATCTATGGTGACAAATATGAAGAAACTATGTATGTCTTCTTCTTATTCCAATGAGATTGATCTGACCCAATACAAACAACTAATTGGATCATTGATGTATCTGGTTAACACTAGACTAGATATTTGCTATGCAGTGAGTGCACTTAGCCAATTTATGAGCCAACTAAGATAGACACACTAGATTGTGGTGAAGCATGTATTGAGATACTTGTGAGGCACAATTCGACATGGTCTGAGATATAATTCCAGTATTGATATAATATGATAGGAATATATTGACTCTGATTGGGTAGGAAGCACAGTGGACAGAAAGAGAACCTTCAAGTGTTTCTTCACTTTGGGATCTTTCATGGTTTTCTATTGTAGCCGGAAATGAACTTATGTGGCATTGAGCACAATAGAAGCATAATAAATTTCATTAAGTATGATAGTCTGTGAAGTAGTGTGGATTCACAAGATCCTTACAGATCTATCCGAACATGTGCTGCATTTGATCATTATTCATTATGGTAACCAAAGTTGTGTGAAGATCTCTGATAATCTAGTGTTTCATGAGAAATCAAACCACATTGAGATCAAGTACCATTTTATCTGAGACATGGTGCAGAGGAAGGAAGTATTGGCGTAGTACCTTCCTATAGATGAGTAGGTTGTTGATGTTCTTACCAAACCAGGATTAAGTTTAAGTACTTATGTGACAGACTTGGCATGGCAAATAATGCCTCCCTCACTGAGAGGGAATGTTGATGTTTGCATCTTCCTAATACATTCTCTAGATCGCACTCCTATGTAACTGAGTTGATTTGATCTGTGATGACACTTATCCTAGAAGGGATAAGTGGGGCACCTATCTGAGAAGGGATAAGTGTGGATGGGATTATAACCCAATGTCCCATGTGGATAGCACATGAGGACATGTCAATGGAGTTGACCTTTGACATCATACACTATGGAAGTTGACCCTAGTGTTTCTAGAGGGTGTAGCCTCTAGAAGTCCACATGGAGTGCCATGTGTGACAAACTTTCTCCATATCCTACTCCTCTGTGAATTGAGTTGAATTGATATGTGAGGACACTTATCAGAGAAGGAATAAGTGGAACACTTATTTGAGAAGGAATAAGTGCAGTTGGGATTATAACCCAACGTCCCATATGGAGAGCACATGAGGACATGTCAAGGGAGTTGACCCTTGACGTCATACACTATGGGAGTTGACCCTAGTGTTTCTAGAGGGTGTAGCCTCTAAAATTCCACATGGAGTGCCATGTGTGACAAAATTTCTCCAGATCGTACTCCTATGTGAATTGAGTTGAGTTGATTTGTGAGGACACTTATCCAAGAAGGGAGAAGTGGAACACTTATTCGAGAAGGAATAAGTGCATTTGGGATTATATCCCATCGTCCCATGTTCAGAGAACATGATGACATGTCAAGGGAGTTGACCCTTGATGTCTCACACTATGGGGAGTTGACCCTAAGTGTTCCTAGAGGGAGTAGCCTCTAGAATTCCACATGAGAGTGCCATGTGTGACAAATATTTTACTACTATGGTGGTCTTGTACCACTGGCAGAGATTACGTGTCTCTGAATAGTAGTTGTGTACTATTATGGAAAGATACCTCCCTAGCTAAGAGGGAGTGTTGATGTTTTAACATCGGGCATAACTTCTCCTACATTGGGTTGCATACCAAGGTATGTAACGACCCTTGATTATTAAGTATAATTAATTTAATAATATAATCCTAAAAGATTAGCTAAACTGTATTTATGTCTTAAAATAACATTTCTAATTGATTATTATTAAATAGT
>ML796092.1:90545-102691 GCA_009831015.1 Picea engelmannii
ACACGAATATTAGTACATCCCAAAGAAAAAAATAACCCATACATAAGTTTTTTCCTATATAAGCATATATGCTTTGGCCCCAACTTGAAGGTTGTCTACATCTTTTCTAGAAATGGCCTTCTCGAATGATTTCTAAATAACTAGTTATGATCTAAATATATCAATTTCTTCCTAATGATTCATTACAAGACCATAGAAAACAGTCTCTTTGTGTTGTATTCATTGATAGGTGACAAACCAAAAATTGGTCGATCAATCGAATTAGTGGATATGAAATATGTAGATTGCAAGTAGATCCTTATTTATTATACTCTCTACATGCATTTTGGAGAATATATACAAAATATAATGGTTTCTCGTCTTGTGGGTTAATAGAGGAATTGTATCCCTCATGCAGTTCTATGTGGCTATTTTGTGGTTCTTGAATATTACTTGTGACAAGGTGAATCATGGGAGGTATGTTTGTAAGTTCAATAGGAAAATAAGAAATTGTGGTTAGGTTATTTGGACATCCTTATAATGAGAATCATGTTCTAACTTATACTTTAAACTTACCATAACGTGATATCTACTAACAAAAAAATCATAATATACTTGGTAAGAGTTGTTCCTTCTGACAAGAAAGACATCTAAGTCCTCAATTTGGTGAGGCAAGTAATTGACAATTGTACTCATATCCTATGGTAAATTGATAGCGTGAATACTATATTTGTATTTTCCACCACTTGTGTGGGTTATTTGCATTATTGGATTCACTCTTTATATGAGAATTTCCTCAACTTGAGTAAGCATATATAGTAAAAATGGTCATTCGTCAGGGTTCATTTTGTTCCATATGAAAAAGGTGATGACATTTTTCTCTACAATGCATCTACAACAAGAATAGTTTTAATGAAAAGTTTTGTTTGAATCCCTAGAATTAGGGGTGTTAGCCCTAATTCTTGGCTATCTTATTTTTATGTTCTACTAACAAAACATGATTGTAAGTCTACCATCCACATAGAATACCAAAGATCATGGTCTTCCAACATCATCTATGTTTAACACTTCCATGGGATGAAGTTAGAGGGAAATTTAAAATTTGTATCCATATCTAAGACTAAATGTAGTCATGCTATTGCACCTGAAACAAACTGCTAAACAAAATATGTCAGCAACCTAAAACAAACCTATCACAAGACAACAATGATATTATCAAGAACACATATTTAAAATATCATCCCTAAAACCTCTCAATATCTCCCTATCATAGGTATCATCCCTACTATACATACACAAATTCCTAGAATGTTTCATTAAATGCACTCTAATACCATAAAACATTTGACCATGTTGAGAAGATTTCGCACTCTAGAAACTAACTTAAAACAATAGATCACTAAAGTTGAAAACTTATCAAAATTTATGTTACAGGTTTATTTAACCTACAAACACATGCAATTGATAATTAAAACAACAAACATTCTAATATAAATACACAAAACATCATCACTGATTTTATATTAAATATGAAATAGAAAGCTAAAGCTATAGCTCAAAACTACACTCTTGGAACATAAAGTGGTTTTCCTTAATTTCCCTTTATAAACTAGTACTAAGAGAGGTACAATGAATATATATTCATGGAAAAAAATTCTATAGTGTGAAATATAACCATAGTGCATATTTCTTGCATGGATAATTGAGTCGAATTAAGGTGTACCCACCTAGATATTCATACCAGTCACTAAGTTGGGAATCCACATGCATGAGTTCCATTACTCATTTAGGTACTTGCACCCTCTAATTGTGCATCCAAAACTATTGGCCCTTGGTTATGGAGGAAAGAGAATATTACGGGAGAAAAGGAGAAACGCAAACTACACAGAAGGAAGGTTGACTGAGATCAAGTCGAAGTGGTTAAAGAAGATGAAAAGATGGAGTGAAGTCCAAGAAAGCAATTTGTTGGATGAGGAGATCGAGGAAAACAAATAAAAAAGGAAGGTGGATAGTGGATAACTCAACAAGTAGAAAAATCCACTAATAGATGCTTTGGAGAACCTTGCAGGAAGGAAGGAAAGACAGGCTAGTGAAGCCCTAAAAATGCAGGTCAAGTTGACCTAGGGTTTTAGACACCTAGGGTGGTATCTAGGATTTTGGACACCTAATCTTCAGCCTAAGGTTGTTGGTGAGCTATTGTAATGTATAAATAAAGGTCAAGAGGACCTAGGATGAGTTAGTTCAGAGTTTGTTGATGTAAGGAAGGCTAATTGATGTTAATATAGAGAGAAAAGTATTTTACTGTGAGAGCATTTGGTATTGTAAGATATTTAGCTGGGTGCAAAGATTGACCCTAAAAATGGGTGCGTAGGGAAGGGAGGTAGAGAGAAGAGAGAAAGAGAAAATATATGCATATAGAACTGTACGCGTTCATCTAATATATTGTAAAGCACAGTTCTGTGGACGTATCCCTAGGGAGAGGGTGAACCATGTATATCTTGTCTTGTGAGTGATTGATGTTGTGTTCTTTACTTCCGTTACTCTGATGATACATTAGTTTGTTAGATATGATATATTACTATGCGAAGTAGGTTATGATTAGAAAGAATAATCTAATATTTATGTGTGGTTTCCTTGTATCCACTTCCATTTCCTCTCGTTATAGACACCTATGTCCTGCAACCCCCTATTTCTACTTCGGGTGAGACTACATCTACTTCACAGGTGTTGCCGAAAGGGCTAGTAGTTAGGGCTTGTTGGCATGCTATTAGAGTTGAACCATGGGTTTGCCCCTATGCCAACAAATGGTTTTGTTGCTGGGATAGGGATATTATTCATGGAATGTCAAGGTGGTTTCCATTGAAGACAGAGATTCAAAAGTGGATAGAAGAACAAGAGAAGGACTTCGTAGAAGCTCAGAATAAGAACCCTAATATTAACACAAAATATTGGTTGGGAAGGTATATCTTTACTGATATACACGAGATTTTATTTGAAGGGATTCATAAGGATCTATATGAGTGGTTGGCCAGATTAGAAGATACCCAATTTGAGATCAGATCTAGGCCGCTTGTGGTTTGGACATCGACGTTGATCAAGAAGTTCAAAAGAGTTGACAATGTTGTGTCGAGAGTAGTAGATAACTGGTTTGATAGCACCATTGGAGGGTACATAACTGATTTTTCTATTGACAAAGTAGAATCATATAGCCAAGCAAAGAGATATCTCTTTAAGGGACCTAGAGGAGAATTTTTACACTTCTTGAAGTTGAATATCAAGATGCTATTACATGAGAAGAACATCTTGAAAATATAGTAGTAGGTCAGATTGAAAAGCTAATGTTCAAATATTCAGACAACAACAGTGACACAGAGGTTGGACATACGTGAAGTGGAAGGGTCTTCAGAGAAGTTCCTTTGGAGAACTTGTTTGAGAAAGATCATGAGCCTCTTCTACAAGAAGAAGGGTTTTATAGTGGAGAAGAGGAAGAGCTATTTAACGAGGAGCATTCAGGGTCCGTTGGGCCAAGAGAATAAAATACGGAAGAACCTCATCGAGAAGAATCATAAACCTCAAGAATTGCGTCAACTATTGAAGTAAGTACTATTACTTCTCCTATTGGTTCAACAACATTAAGTAACCAGAGTAATCAAAGTAGTCAGAGTCATCAGAGTACTCGGAGCACTGTTACAAGAAGTTCAGTACATAATTAGTCATGAACCTTAGAAATACTTATGGTTGATGAGATGAGGTTTCCCACCTTTAGAGGAGATGGAACTGAATATCCTAATCAACACTGGTTCCTATGTGAAGCTGTATGGAGTATTAAGAATGTCACTGACGAATCTGTCAAATGAGCTCAATTTAGTACTACCCTTAGAGACTGTGCACTGAGATGGTACATGAAGTTTGTCCAAGGAGTTTTCCAGCCGAAAACGATGAACAAGATTAAGACTTTGTTGATTGCTGAATTCAAGAAACCCAAGTCGAAATCGTACTGCATCACAGAGTTGAAATAAATCAATCAAAAAGTCGTTGAACCTATTTAGGAGTTTGATCAGAGGTTTAAGACCCTGACAGATCATTTGAATTTTCAGATCCCAGATGAAAAGAACAAGGAATGGCTCATTACTACCATCCTACCACACATTAGAGTCCCTCTGATGCAACAAAATATTTCTTTGTAGGATGAGGCATTGGAGATCACCATGAAACTAGAGTCGACCCCTATGGAAGAATCCATCTTAGGTATGAGTCAAATCTTGAGTCAACTAACTAGCTTATCACTGCAGGTTGAAGATATGAATAAGGTTAAGGGAAAAGAAAAAAGAGAAGACATCTGGTGTATCAGATGAAAATCAAAATGCCACAACAAGGAGTATTGTCCCCTATTTAATGAATACTTGGATTCTAGAGCTTCGAGCCCTTTGAAGCAAGTTACTCTACCTTGGTGTGAGTTATGCAGAAATAGGCATCACCCTAGAGAATGTTATTACATGAAAAAGTATCTTCAGAAACCTACGAACCTCTACTGCACATTTTGTAAATCTACGGGTCATGATGAGAGGGACTATAGATATTATGACCTCTTGCATGAAAGATCAAGGGATATCTACAAAATTCAAGGTGAAGTACAACAAGAAGGGAACACTACCCAGTATAACTCCCCAAGAAGAGGAAACTTCAACCCTCATGGTGGATTCAGAGGAAGAGGACGAGGAGAAGGTATGGGTCGAGGTCGAGGTTAGATCATTTTTTATAACTATGCACAACTAGGTCATTTGGCAAGGGACTGTCAAAACCCTTGTACCACTTGCAGTTGCTGCAACTCATTTGAACATGTCATAGAACATTTCCTTGCATTGTTCTCCAAACTTTAGGAACGACAAGGAGGAAACCAACAAGTACAACTAATCATAGCAAAACCTCACGGAGCTGATCCCAGAGTCATTGTTATCACTAGAGGAGGCGCTGCTACAGCATAAGACAAGGTGACTCCAGAGAATACTAATGAACAATCAAGAGTAAGAAAAGTTGTGGGGAAGACACAAGAGTTTGATCCAAAGAGAGATAATAAGACATTTGAAGCTACAAGAAAAGAGTCTGGAGGAGATCACATTTCTTCATCAAAGGCACGACTAGAAGTGAGAGAATGTGGAATGCCCCTGGCCTTTGATCAATCTTCTTCACCTAGAAAAGGAAAAGATGTAAGTAAGCTCATGAAATTATTATGCACTTGCATCAAGTTGATAAATGATGAGAGCATTGTACAAGAGTTACAAAATTTGATCAGACAATATGAGATAGGAAGGGTAGATCCTCTACTGAATAAATTTGTACATAAACTATCAAAAAAGAGAAGGACAAATAAGGAACTACACCTCAGTGCTCAAATTGGAGATTATGATATAGATTATGTGGTCCTCGACTTAGGGTCGGAGGTCAATGTCATGACAAAGCATACCTGGGCACTGATGGGAAAACCTAAGTTGATCTATTCCCCCATCATGCTTAGGATATCCAATCAACAGGTTGTGAGCCCCTTCGGAAGACTGTAACATGTCCCT
Source organism: Picea engelmannii (assembly GCA_009831015.1). NCBI lineage: Eukaryota > Viridiplantae > Streptophyta > Pinopsida > Pinales > Pinaceae > Picea > Picea engelmannii. Next base: position 96,092 of record ML796092.1, read on the forward strand.
GTGGACATCAATGGGGTAAGAACATTTGTGTACTTCGAGGTGATTGAGATAGTCGATGATAGTTTTCCTTATCCCATGTTGTTAGGAATTGATTGGGATTTCAAAAATTCTATTGTTCTTGAATTGAAGAAAAGAAGAATGAATTTTGAAGGTGATGGCCTTAGGGTCATCGCACCTTTGGATCTGGATGAATGTCCTAGATACACTGTGCCCATAAGAGAATAATACCACGCATATGAGTTGCAGAATATATACAAACTGACAACAAGACAACATGATTACATTAATCCTACAACAGATGGGAATTTAAACTGGCGAAGTGACAACACATGTTCATCAGACTCAGAATAAGCACAAGAGAACTGGCAGAATAAAATATATGAAGTATCTACATGGAGATGTGCTAGACTAACCAGAGAAGTTCATTGTATCAACACAATAATAAGTAATTTACCCACATTTGATGGTTTGAATCACTTAGAAACTTTCTTACTGGAATTTGAGGAAACTGTACTAGTACAACAGAGACTATTGGCACTAGACGAGGATTTGAAATCTACTCTATAAATATGATGGGGAACACATAAAAGAAACATCGTGAACTAGATACAATGCCACACTTTGATGACAACGTGATTTTCAGAACAAGTAGAAGGATGCCAAGTTAGGTACATAGATCAAATTTGTCCAAAATATCATGTGCGAAATTGTGAGGAGGCATGGAGAAACATTCCTCAAGAGAAGTGGGTGCATAAATTCATCAATGCTCTAGACACAATGCCTATCAACTAGTACCTTCAAGTGGAACTGCACCTCACCACTGCAGATTGGCAAGGTATGACTCAGAATTTTGTAGCTACATTTTTATTTGAAATTCATCACCCTCTAGTAGATCAAGATTTATAGGTTGTAAGATAGAAAGTATTTGAAGAATCACCTAGCCTCCTTGTGGAGCAATAAGAAGATGAATGGACTGCACCTCTTCAAAAATTGCAAGGGTATTACAATATCAATGTCGATGAATATGATGATCCTAGGAATGTGAACATAGCAGAAACATAAAGCTAGAGAGACATCAAAGGACCATTATTCGAACTACCTTTTATTGGACAACCAATCAAACTCAAGAAAGTTAATATTGGAACAACACAAGAACCTAATCTTGCTAATGTTGGAGATTACTAGGATGATGCCACTATTGATAAGATCACAGAGTTATTGCACAAATATTAGGAATTGTTCCCAACCAAGTTCAATGATATGAAGGGCATCAAAGGACCCATGGGAGAGATAAATATCCCCTTGAAACCAGATGCAAGGCCAGTTAAACAAAGACCCTACAGTTTGAACCCTAAATATAAGGAGAAATGAAATATTGAACTAGACAGAATGTTGGAAGTAGGAATCATAGAACATGTTGAAGAATCAGAGTGGATTATCCCTATGGTCATTCAGGATAAGAAAATAGGAGATTTTAGAATCTATGTAGATCTCAGGAAGATTAATGATGCATGTCTACATGATCCATTCCCTACACCATTTACTGACGAATTGTTAGATAACGTGGGAGGACATGAAGTCTACTCCTTCACCGATGGATTTTCAGGATACCATCAAATCAATATATCCAAGGAATATTCCCATAAGACCACGTTTGCAACAGAATGGGGATCCTACCAACACACAATGATGCCTTTTGGATTGAAGAATGCACCAACCATATTTTCTAGGGTGGTGGTTGAAGCATTCAAGGAATTTTCGCATAAATTCATGGAATCCTATTTTGATAATTGGATTCTTTTTAGCTTATTGAAAAACCATATTGAATTCTTAAGACTAATGTTGGATAAGTGCAGGCAATGTCATATTTCCCTGAACCTGAAGAAATGCATTTTATTTTCACCCTTTGGAGTGTTGTTAGGCCATATCATGTGTAAGAAGGGGTTACTGGTAGATCCATCCAAGATTTACATTATTGTCAATCTACCCCCTCCTACTTCAGTGAAACAGCTGCACATGACACTAGGACATGATGGATACTACATGAATTTAATTAAGGGATATGCAAAGATTACAACACCTATGGAGGAGATTTTGAAGAAATATTGTCAGTTTCATTGGACAGAAGAATGCCAACAGAGCTTCGACACACTGAAACAGAAAATGGTTACTGTGCCTATTCTGGTTTTACCAGATTGGAGCAAGGAATTTCATGTGCATGTCGATGCATCCTCTATTGCATTAGGAGCAATGTTATCAAAACTGGGAACAAGATATATTGATCACCCATTACCCTTTTCTAGTAGGAAGCTCTCAACATATGAAATCAATTACACCACCACAAAGAGAGAAGGTTTAGCCATAGTGTATGCATTGCAAAAGTTTCACCATTACTTGTTAGGAGGACACTTTAAGATGTTCACTGGTCACTCCATGCTGAAATGCCTAGTCAACAAGCCAGTGTTGGGGTGAAGGATGGATATGGCTTATGTTATTTCAGGAATATGATTTTGAAATTGTGGTCAAGCCAAGGAGAATGAACAAGGGACCTAACCACTTGTCTAGGTTGGAACATGAAGAGGAACCTAATAGTTTGGAGGATACACTATCGTATGTATAGTTGTTGTCCATTATAAAGTTTGATTATCACTTCGCCAAGATATTTCAGTTCCTATAAACAAGAATAACACCTCGCGAATACACAGATTCAGAAGAAACAACTGGCAGTGTGCGCTAAATTTTTTTTTCTTATAGTTGAACAACTATATAAGATGGGACCTGATGAGATCCTGAGAAGATGTGTTATGGAGGCAGAACAACCACTAATTTTAGCATAAGATCATGAAGGCATCTCAACAGGACACTACGCAAGAAAATCCACAACGCAAAAGGTTCTTAGAGATGGCCTCTGGTGGCCCACCTTACACAGAGATGCTAAAGAATACTACAAAGCCTATAATGTATGCCAAAGAGTTGGGAAAACTTCTAGAAGAGATGAAATGTCATTAGCACCCCAACTAACCTTACAATAATTTGAGAAATGGGCCATTGATTTTGTGGGACCTATAAACCCACCAGGGAAGCACATAGGAGTCAGATACATAATCATTGTGACATAGTATTTGACTAGATGGGCATAAGCAAGAGAAGTTAAGGACTATAGTGCAACTACAGTTGCACGCTTCATATTTGATGACATCATAACAAGGTTTGGATGCCCAAATATCCTCGTGAGTGATCAAGGTACACATTTTATTAATAATACTATTGAATCCTTGACTTAGTAATTTGAAGTTCACCATCAGAAGAGCACTCCTTACCACCCAAAAGAGAATGTGACAGTCAAATCTTTCAGTAAGATCTTGGAGACAACACTGACGAAGATTTCCAGTGTAAACAGGAATGATTGGGATTTGAGAGTACCAGCGGTGTTATGGGCCTATAGAACCACTTGCAAGAAGATGACAATGCAGACTCCCTTTAAGTTGGTTTATGGCCTAGAAGAAGTTGTACCCATGGAATATTTAGTTCCTATATTAATAATTTTATCCTTTACAGATCTAGATGACCCTGGCACTATTCAAGAGAGGCTCGCACAGATGTTCGAGCTAGAAGAAGACATATTTATTGTAGTATTTCACCAGCAGGTATAGAAGGAAGGAGAAATGGCCTACCATGACATGAATATCAAGAAGAAAGCATTTACGAAGGGAGATCTAGTATGGGTATATGATAGCAAGTTCATGAAGCATCCAGGGAAGTTCATAACACATTGGCTGGGGCCATATGAGGTTGCGTATGCTACAGAAGGAGGAGTTTCACAACTGAAGACTTTGAATGTAGAGTGGAAGGAAGGATTGGTGAATGGGATCCAGTTGAAATTGTATTATGACAATTGACTGCCTCGCAACTCTCGGTAAAAACAAAAGGAGAAGTGTCTAGGTATCGGGTGCAGTTGAGACTGGGTACTAGACAAAAGAAAGACAGTCTACACATAGGGTGGAGGAACAGATCAGGAATCACACGCTGCACTGTTCACTCTAAATTCGAGGTATAATACTATATTCAAATCAGAGTGCCTCGAGACAAGTCACAAGTGAGTGTTGGGGGCCTTTTGGCCCTTGTTTATGGAAGAAACTGAATATTATGGGAGAAAAGGAGAAACACAAACTGTGTGGAAGGAAGGTTGATTGAGATCAAGTCGAAGTGGTTAAAGAAGAAGAAAAGATGGAGAGAATTATGATAAAACAATTCATTGTATGAGGAGATCGATGAAGATAGATCAATAAGAAATGTGGATCATGGAAAACTCAACAAGAGGAAAAATCCATTGGTAGATTCTTTGGAGAACCTCGCGGGAATGAAGGAAAGATAGGCTAGCAAAGCCCTGACCTAGGGTTTTAGACACCTAGGGTTTTGGTATCTAAGGTTTTGGACACCTAGGATTCAGCCTAAGGCTGTCAGTGAGCTATTGTAATGTATAAAAAAGGTCAAGAGGACCTGGGATGAGTTAGTTCAGAGTTCATTGATGTAAGGAAGGGTAATTGATGTTAATATAGAGAGAGAAGTATTATAATATGAGAGCATTTGTTATTGTAAGATATTCAGCTGGGTGAGAAGATTGACCCTGCAGCTGGGTGTGCAGGGAATGGAGGTAGAGAGAAGAGATAAATAGAGAATATATTCATGCTAAGAGCGTAGATAGAACTGTACTCTTTCATCTAATATATTATAAAGCACAGTTATGTGGACGTATCCTTAGGGAGAGGGTGAACCACGTATATCTTGTGTTGTGAGAGATTGATGTTGTGTTCTTTACTTTTGTTACTCTGATGATACATTAGTATGTTAGATATGATATATTACTATGTGAATTAGGTTATGATTGGAAAGAATAATCTGATCTTTGTGTGTGGTTGCCTTGTTTCCACTTGCATTTCCTCTGGTTGTAGACACCTGTGTCCTACAACCCCCTATTGCTACTTTGGGTGAGACTGCATCTGCTTCACAGGTGTTTCTAATAGGGCCATTATTTATGGCTTGTTGGTGCGCTATTAGATCTGAACCCTGGGTCTGCTCCTGTGCCAACAAAAACTAAAGATACAAAAAAATTATTTAGAACTTTGAATACAAAAAAAAAGTTCAAAAATTGGAACTACGATGCGGATGGAATAATCACTAGAAACATGTGCACATGCGACTGAAGGTACAACCAAATAGATACCTTTCATATATTTCTTCCTAGAGTGAGGGAATATTAAGACAAATAGAGGGAAATGCAGCTGCATCTAGTAGATATGATATGCAAACAAGGACTAGAGGTGAAAAAGTTAGAAGAAAATTCCATAAATGCATGGAATTTTTTCTCGTCGAAGGAGGATCATGATATTAGGATGATGAGAGCATAGGAGACATAGATGTGCCACTCAGGTATAAGAATATGGTTAAATAATGGGTACCTAAGGAGCTGCCTATGTTAGACACTGACTTCATTTTCAACAAAAGGACATATCCCATTGCACCATCCTCCCTGGATGGCCTAGGGCTATTTTCCATGGATGGAATAACTGTAAAATACAATAGAGTAACTGAATTGATGGACTATGTAGAATCGTGTTATAATTATAATGATTGGATGCGGCTGGTCTAGTACATGAGAAGTATGCAAAGATATTCACTCACCGCAAATTATATACAACTATTAAACAATGATAAAAATAAGGGAGCGACTATCTATATTGATGGAAGGCCTAAAGCTTCCTGAAATATCACAGGGTTTATAAATAGCACATGACTCGGGACATCAAACAAGAAACCAAATTGCATATATGAGGGACATGAAGAGAATCAAGTAGTCCTGTGTGAAATAAAAAATATAGCTCATGGGGAAGATTTATTAAAGGATTATAATTTGAATCAAATAGAAACATCGACTAATAGTGTGCAACTACTTATGCAACAATTCTTTATAAACCTCTACTTATTGCATTATATTTAGTTTTTATCTTCAACAATGTTTCAAATATTCAATAGTCCTAATTTTATAATAATGTGGGAGGTTGATCATTGAGGTTGATTTTATTTGCATGGCAATCAGTTTTTGTGTTATCGTTAACAATTTTTTAAATATTTGGGGGTTATAATTATATTATAATGTGGCAGGATGATCGTGGAAAAGGGCTAGCCACATAACATGTAAATGATTATCAAATTCGACTTTCATTTTATGTGAATTTTATTATTTGTTTATATAATTTTATTTTTGTGGTGATCAATTATTTCATTTGTTTATATAACTTAAATAACATTGATTTTGTTGAAATTATATGTAGCCGGTAGGCCATATTGATCATGATCCTACCAATGGGGAGGGGTTGTATTCATCCCCTGATTTGATGGTACTAATATAAAACGAGTTCATTAAAGTGAACAAGGAACTTGATAGCTCGCTAGACCGTCCATATCAAACTATTTATGTCTTAGAAAGGATCAATATCCTTATGTCACAACTTAACACATATAACGTAATAACCATAATTTAATGTGTTTTTTTTTAATGTACTCATATGTTCAATTATGAAAGTCTGGTTTTTAACTTTT
>ML796092.1:107640-125247 GCA_009831015.1 Picea engelmannii
AGGTACATTTTTCCTCTATAAGACATTAAATACAAAATTGAGTTTCCAAACGATGAGTATATTAGCCTTCTAGAATCAAGTTTTTGTGACATTAAGTCCATGTTTTTGTATGTACAAATAGAACACAATGAATATAATGGCATTCGTGCTTTGTAGTGGTGTGACACATAAAAGTAATACCGAATGATTATTTTTTGTGATATCCTTCCTCAAAGTTACAAAATGAGCACCTCCACAAGAATTACATGTATATGAGAAATTGTATTTTGGATTGGAGAAATAACATTAGGGTGAAGGAGAATATTTTCACTAAAATAATGGAAAAGGACTAGTTGTATAAGAGAAAGTACAATTGGAAGTTCTTGAAAGTTCATGAAAGTGTTAGATACCATTTTAGCCCAAGAAGAGGCACCTAAGATCTCTTATGCATTAATTGTAAGTCTCCATTTAAATGAATTTCAAGTAACAAATGAACAAGGACAATGAAATTGCTTCATATTAGAGCTCATTTTGAAGTTCATGAAAGTCATCTTATTTCCTAAAACTTCCCTTCAACTTCATATCCTACAAATGTAAGAAGATATTCCATGTTTATTTTTTATGGATTGGAGTAACCATTTGATTTGGCTCATGATCTAATTGATTTAGTGTAATTTTTTCACTTGTACTTTCAGTAAATTACCAGGGTTGATATAGCCTTATAAAAATCATGCCATCTTAGTGATATAATTTAAGGTTCAAGGTTCCTACAAAATATTAGCAAGACACACTACAATCAAATAATGATAAACTACAAATACAATAATTTTCCTTTCACTACTTCAATATGCCCAATGTAACCTTTAATGGAAGAGTTCAAATTGTAGACAAATTTGAAAACAATAATATGAAAACAAACAAATAACTTACCAAATATTTCAAAACATGTGTGGAATACACAATTGTAGAATGGGGCATTGGTTAGGTTGGAGGAAAGCATGGTTGAACTTGATCTCTTGAGATTTCACTACACATCTCCAACAAAAATGAGATCTTGATATTTTCATTATGCATCTTCAACACAGTTGGAAAACGACTACAAATGAAGATGAGGCCCCATATGATTTTCAAATTTTGTTAAAGATTAACATGGAGAACTAGAAATGGCATCAAAGACTGTATCTTATAGGTGGAGTTAACAGAAGTAATGTTAAATTATTTATATTTGCAAGGTCTAATATTCATAAGAATAATTTTCAAGGCATGCTCCCTCCACATTCCTGAGATTCTCAACAATGTTAACGTCCACTCTCTTACATTAATATTTATTATTGTTTTTTTAAAATATATATATTTCATTGCTCATGCAATGAATAAGAGATCTTATAGAATTGATAATTTGTCGCAATTGTCGACACTTTGTCATTATTGCAACGAATTATTCGTCGCAAAAAATAGAATAGGTCATTTATCTTGCGACTAAGAGGAGCGTCGATAGTATTTATAGTTCATCGCAGCTATTGAAACTTCATTGCTGAAAATATGATAGGTCGTTTCTCTTGCGACGAAGAGGTCCATCGATAGTATTCATATTTCGTCACAAGAACTACTAGGTTCTTCACAAGATTAGTGAATGATTGTTATCATTGACGATACCTTATGCTTGAATTGTTCATCTCAAGAAATACCATGGTCGTCTCTCTTGCAATGAGAATCCTCGGTTTTCATTATAGCAATGATCATCCTCAGTTTTCATTGTTGCGACGATAACCATTTTTCCTCTCTCATGCGATGATCAACATAAGTCATCTCTCTTGCGACGACCACCATATGTCATCTCCCTTGCGATGACTTCCTTGGGTCCATTCTCTTGTGATGTTATCCTAGGTTCATCACACTTGCCACTAAACGTGAAGAGATGTTTGAGAGGACCAATATTCATCGCAATATCCATGACATAAATTTGCAAGAGCGTTGAAATGGTCATCACAAAATGACCCAAATTTACTAGTGACGAGTAATGAGCTAGTCTGGTGATGATATCGAGGAAAATTCACATTAGATGGTGATGATCCAAATGTTGCATGGTGATAATCCCAATGTTGCATCTAGACTCCACTCAACTGATCAAACTAAAGTGTGGACTAAAGAGAATATTATCCTAGAGGAATATTCTCCCTAAAATATAGGAGACTAAATAATGACTAATAAAAGCAGGGAAAACCTTAGGAAAAAGAAATCCTAGGTGTGTGTGAAGTGTATCCAACAATATATATATATATAACATTTCCTTCGTGTATTGTTTCTAGGGTTTCCATGTTTCGTATCAGACACTCATATTTTTGTATCCTCTTTATCTCGTGTCTTCGTGTCAGCTGACTTAGCTAGGGTGACGCAATGAACAATTGATTAATGTGATGATATTAATTATATGAGTTGATAATCATTGTGTTTTCACTTTGTGGATGTATAGGAGTAAATTTTGATATCCCAAATTTTACCCTTGGATTTATTTTTAATTAAAACGCTTAAATACTTGCATGGATACTTTATAACTCTTCTACATTAACACCATACCACGACGATGTGAATATTGTACATACTTTTGTTTTTTGGTTAATAAAGAACAATATTTAGATTAGCTAATATTGAGAACCTGTAGGGGATATGATACTTGTAACACACCCATGATGGGTGAGAAATAACAAAAAAGAAATCGTTCTCCTTTCATGAACAAATCCTCTCTTTCTATGATTCCTAAATTGGAAAGTCAGGGAATCAACCTAAACTCCCAATGAATGGGCCTTCTTACTCCTCGAGCTGAATAATCTCTTCAATTCCCTACTCGAATCTTCAGTACATATCCACATGTCCTTTTATGAAAACTACGCCCGCACAAACAAGCACTGGGTGCGAGTTTTCTCCACGTGACAACTTGTTGTGAACCAAAATGCACTTCGTGACTTCGCATGTTGAGTAATCAGGCGTGATCCAACTTTGACTCGTCAAATCCCTAACTCTCGAACTAGAGCCTAGCACGTGTTATCTCCTCTGTTAGCCTTTGCCAGTGTGACCTCCGACTATGACCCGAGGCCAATCTCATGAGAGCTTCACGACTTTTTGTGTTAGTTGCATGTGATCCAACCTTGACTTTCCTAATTCTATGCTCACCTCAAATTGATGGTCCACAACTTTCCTCAATCCAACAAATCAGATCAACTCATGAGTTCTCACTTTACGAGTACTCGCAACTCTTCCTTCGACTTCCCCAAGTCACGAGGAGAAATTTTGATCTCTCGCCACATGTCCTTCCCAGCATCGAATGCTAGGATGAACTCCACTCTTCCCCTTGAAAATTTTCCGAAGTCTGAGTTCTCAAACTCCTGGATCTATTTCCACGTGTCAACTATGACGATGGATGGTTCTAATGAATTCAGAACTTGTCTTGTGCACTTTCCTTGGGATCCAACAACTGTTGGTTCATGCACTCAGATCTAACAGCTCAGATCTATTCTCCTCTTTTATGCATGCTCCTTCTGTCTATGTCTAATTTGACAGCTCATATCCTTTCTCGTGAATAAGAAGTTTGCATTTCACGAATTTGGAAAAAAAACCTCCTCCATTCTCTAGACTCCCGAGTTCTGATTTCCCAAAGTATCTTTCCCAACGAAATCAATCAATGGTTTGATCTTTCCTTAGATAGGAGACTCACTATATCTCCTGATATTTTTGAGTGTTGAATAATTTTTCTCCCTTATCCTCCTCACAGTTTTACTCGATCCAATGACACATGGCTATCAATGCTTCTCCCTTGAAGGATTTCTATCATTCGACTAGGATTTCAATGACTCCTTTTTTCAAACTTGTGAAGACTAAGGGAGTGGAGGCATTAACGTCTGCACTCCTTCTCTAAATCTAATGGTTGCAACAAACCTTGGATTCTCCCAAACGGGTCTCGCCTGCTCATCTTCGAAATGAAGAGATATTCCCTTTTGACACTTGAATCTCACTATTCTTCCTGAGATTTTGTTGGCTCTGAAAGGCTTAAGAGTTTTGTGCTCTTTCTATTGAACTTAATGCTTGGAAGAATTCTTCTGTGCACCTGTTACATTAATTACTCAACTCTAGAAATTAAGATGGTCTCGGTCTCTGCCCACCTTGCAGAGATTCGGTGCATACATGAACTACCTCTCTTGAGATTAATAGACTCCATCCTTGCAGTGATTGTGGGATTCAACCTCCATAATCAGGGAAGTACTCACTCGACTCTAGGATGGTGATGAAATTCCCTAGGTTTAGTGATTTCAAGGAATTAAACTAGAGCATAAGGGAAAAATCAAGAAGATGTAAACATTCTCAAGGAACGAACGCATGCTCTTAACTTAATCATTCAATACAGAAACCATTTATATGCACATAAATACAAGCATGCATCCATTATTTACAATTCAAAGCATAAGGCATATAGACACTTATCAGAACCATAAGGCATGATGCCACTGCTGAGAGGGATGCTCGTTTCCACCCAACCATAGGCTCAGTCACTCCCAATGGATTTATCGCTGGCCACCCCCGAGATTAGGCCACAAAGATTTGAGATTCAATATCTTACTTCCATATCAATGAAAGTTAGGGACGAAGGTTACTCTCCTTATCCCAATATAGGAATAGATAGGGATGAAGGTTACTCTCCTTCTCCTGGCTCTGTTTCTATTCTTCATGATCAGAACTCACTTTTTTTCTTTCAATCCTTCCTCGGACCTGAGAGCTTCAACTCTCATCTATGCACTATTCACAGGTCCTCTCTACCCACACCAGCTTCCATTCTTTCCTTCCTTACCAATATTGCATGTGGCTCAAATTCCCCAGTATGTGGTCAAGTCTGGAAGCCTTACAGATGGGCAGCCTACCCCATCCCCTCATTAACTCTTGAGGAGAGCTTCCCACCTACCAACCTGATGGGAATTCATTCCTGGTCAGAGGGTTGTTCTGATCTTGAGCAATTTAAATCCAGCATGGTACTGGTTCGGTGGAGGTTAATGCAACCATTTTAGGTCCCCTCCACCACCTTTTCATTAGCAATCGTGGTCTCTCTTAGCACATCCCCTTCACAACATTCATGCAATATGTATACATTTTCTATTAAAATAAAAAAATTCACATTCATCCACCTTTTATTCAAACATATATCAAAACAATCATTCACACCTTTGATTTTTCGATAGTTCCCTGGCCAATATAGTTATATTTACAGACTAGGGGAAACAGGGTGTTACAATTACCTCCCCCTTAAAGGAACATCATCCTCTATGTTCTATCTATCAACATGATATGTATGTACAGAGGTAAACAAAATTGGATATCCCTATCTCATGGCACCTTCCATTTCACATGTAGCCTCATCTGGGCCAAAGTGTTTCCACTGCACCTTGACCTGTGTAACGGTTCAGTTCCTGAGTGAGGTTTACTTCCTGTCTATTATGCATTGGGGTTCTGGCAGGAATTCTCCCTTTAGTTCCACCTGGATCACAGACCAGTCAATTATATGATTAGGATCATGTACATATTTCTTCAATAATGAAACATGGAAAACATTATGTTCCTTTATAGCAGGAGGAAATGCTAGCCTATAGGCTACAGTTCTGTTGGTAGCCATTTTGCAATTTTATCTTTTCCTTACAAGCTGCCTACACAAGGGTTTTTGAACCCTCAATACTCATCACATTTTTTTAAATAAAACGACACTATCATCTTTTCTTTCACATATATGCTTCTCATTTTCATTTTCATGACTGCAAGCGTGAAAACCTACATCTGGAAGTCATGTTGGTTGCGCTAGAATGATATTTTGAATTATTATGAATCCTTTTGTTCATATGGTCATAATTTCTTTTACCTCCAACTCACTAATGGTCATACATTTATCAAAACACCAAACCTTTATTCACTTTGCATTTTTGTTAATATGGTTTCGATTTATAAGTTCATGATGCAATGATATTCAGGTGTCTTTGATTGAATCCTTGATGCAGTGGTGATATGATATTTTGTTGTCTTTGATCAAATTCCTTGGTGCAATGGTTTCATAGAACGCATTAACTTTGTGATTAAGTCCTTGGTGCAATGTTCGATATAGTGGTTTCTTTCAAATCATACAAATACTATTCTTGATTTAACATTCAGACCAATTTTTGGTTATGAACACCATGGTTTTCAAATGGTTATTTGATATTTCATTTGGTCAAAATCTTTTTCGTTATGCATTTTATGGATTTCAATGATTATGTGACAATCCATTTGACCTTTGGTTTGCAATGCTTTGGATTGTGATGCGAATGAAATTATTACCAAGGTGTCGTCGATTGTACATGCCAACATGAATGTTTTGCATGGTTTCAATTCTCCCCACCACCCTCGCATACATAAGCATTAACGTCTGCCTTGCACCTCGGGCTACCTCTGCTTTTTTTGAGAAAACTGTGGGAATTAGTCCTGTGTCTACCCTGTCAAACCCCCTCACCGATTACCTTGTTGACTGTGTGCTATATGCTATGGCTCCTATAGTGCGAATTTAACCCCATGGTGTTCAGAGTCTATTATTGTTTGATAATGCCAGAGAAGGTTGCTTAGGCTAACCCCGTAATTGCCTCCCAGAGACACATTTTTGCGTGAGCGATTATGGGCAAATGGTTTTGAATCATATCCAACCCTTGAAAACACAGAACCGAAATTAGCCCCTTTACCTTCATCGTGAGCGGTTTCCTCATAAATCAGGTTATTACAAAGATATAGCTCGTCCTTTATAGGTCAAATCTCAGTTTTTATCTGTGGCTGAAGGGAGCGTTTTGGTCTATTTGCAAGTGTTGAAACATCTATAACTTCTCCAGGCCTATACATTAGCATCCCACAACACCCCTCTCACTCTTCCAGCCATGTGTCTCAGCCTCCCACTGTGAACCCTTGATCAATTCAAAGGATATTCAACCAATATGCCAGCAAGTTTTACATGTACAAGACATGTGATTTTTAAAAGAAAAAAACATGTAAGCAGCTACAACCATCATGATTTGATTTGATTTCACAATGGCTGGTATGATTTTGTTTAATTTTAGCATGATTCTGTCTTTCTTAAATTAGTATAAATGATTTGGTTGTTTTGAATTAGCATAAAGGATTGTGTTTTCTTTGAATTAGTATAAAAGATTTGTTTGATAAATTGAATATAGTTCTGTTTTGATTGAATTAATTTAATACGATTTTTTTTGTAAATATGACCAGCTACAGAATCGTGAGATTCTATAGCTAGTCATAAAATTTGAATTTCTATTGATTTTATAAATGAATACAATCTGAACATCATGTATTTTTATACATCTACAGGTACACATGAATTTCAATGGGAATTGGATCTGCTGTGGCATCTTTGAACATGTTGTTTGTTTACACAGTTTTGGATTAGGTTGTTAGTCTTAGGTGGAAATAGAGATCTGGGAGATTGTTCCCATATTTTTTGAAAACAGTTTTGATAATTTCGACAAGGAATGTTTTATCGTGTGTCTTTTATATACCTATTATTTTTTGTAAACAATCCATCACTATTGGGAGAACAGATACTATGGGCTGACGATTATACAGACTCGAATAGAAGTGGATTTGTTGTACGGCTTTAGCTTCAATTTATCTTACTTTTGTTCAAGTTTCTGTGCATTTTAATTTGTAATAAAATTATTGACTACTTTAGATATCAAGATTTGTTACAGGTTAATGCGATATGAATTAAGCTTTCTCCATATTTGATGTATCTCATTTTACTTATAGAAATTACCTTGTTCTAATTTAATGAATAGAAGGTTTATCTTATTTGTTAAATGAACAGTTATGTACAAATCTTTGCACTGGGATTTATCTAAATGTGATGATCTGTAAACTATAAAATTGTTGTTGCTATATCTCTTGTTTGTTCTGTCATTCGTATTCAAGAGTGTCGCTACTTCCTGTTTACGAGAAGCTTTTTGCAAAATCTGGTGCGGGTTTCCCCCATCAAACAGCTAAATCGAATACAGTGCACAAGACAAATAGGAAGCACTAATTTCAGGTCAGTTTGTTATTTTATTTTAATAGTTTAACTAATTCATTGTAGTTTAGACAGATATATGATACAGATTGTTGTTTTTATTACTTAGTTAGATAGCTATCATTTCACTTCCTTTTTATAAAAGCTATAAAAAATAAAAAATATTGAATAATAGCTTCGTTGTCAATTCATACATGATTTTTGCAGGTTTTCGATTAAAAATTTGCAATTTGTGAATATTGTACATATCATAGAAATATAAATAGATCCAGGCATTGTATATTTAATAAGTAAAATTATTTTTCTATTAGTTAGCAAACTGTGAATATATATTAGACCTGTATATAATTCACAGCAGTTGTTTTTCACTTAGATTAGTTTCATTAGCTTAGTTTTTTTTATTTCATTTTCCTAGGACTTAGATCGGCTAATGGAGCCGCTAAACCTGTCAGAGTGGATTAACCCAAATGGCTTGGGTTTTTTAGACAGCCCCAAACCGGTTCCACCCCTCCAGTTGACGAGCGATCAATTTCGCCTGTCAACAAATGGCGCTAGAAGGAGGGCTGACTAACAAGCTGGCCTTGTAGGAGCCTTTAATTTAAATGTATTCAATTTCCCCCATGGCTCCCCAAATCACTATGTTGGAACATGCTTTCAACTTCTCATTACCCAATGTTCCTAACGAGATAGTCTCACGCTTTTCCAAACTCACCTTTGATGGTGGAGGCAATACATCTACTAAAGACCACCTTAACAAGTTTTGTTGCAAATGCATCAAACATGACATCTCAGATTTAAGAGTTTTATGCAGACTTTTCGCTTTTACTTTTATAGGTCGGATCAAACATTGGTTCAAATCCTTTCCAGCATGTCACATTTTTGATTGGTTTCAATTTGTAGATGAGTTTCTAGATGCTTTTGAAATTTATGATTTCGATCAATTATGTGAAGAATTTCATACTTCGCTAATCAACGTCGATTCATCTTCAGAAGACTTTTTGACAAGAGTCTATCATATCCTCTGTAAATTTAATCTTGATGACATGTCATTTGCATTAAGTCTCTTTTGTGATGCTTGCATCCCTTCCATCCAGTCATGTTCAAGCACAAATGAAGAACTAATTGCAAATCCTATCACTCAACTGCAAGAACAATTCTCTTCACAAGAAGAGAAGAATCCTTCCGACAATGTTGAACAAGCTAGGGAGGTAGAATCTATTGACCAAGTTCTTATTGACAACCAAATTGTTTTTTCCTCTGAATCATTGTATTTTCAGTCTTCGACCAGTATGGAAGAAGATTCATTTCTGGATCAAGGTGAATATCCTCATTCTTGTAACTCATGCTCTAATCAACATTTGAAATCAGTCATTGAGGAACACTTAAGCGATGAAAATCATCTTCAATGTTCTAGTACCCCTATGAAACTGATTAGAGAAAAAGATATGCAAATAGAAGAAGAAACCTTAAACACTCATCCTTAAAATGCACTTTGTTCACAGGAAAGACTAGATGCTTGTCACATAAATTTTGAATTATCTATTGCACAAAAGGCAAATCTATATGATCATATCATGTTGAGGTATTCGTCACCAAAACAGAGTAAGAATTTTAAATAAGGTGAAGAGAAATCTCTTGAGAATACCATTGTTAATTCAAGAGATTATTTTCATGTGCTTATGTCTGATTCCTTTTATTCTTTATATCCCAATCTCTTCCTAGACTCTGTTGGACTTGACACCTTACCTACAACATCCTACTCTTTTCTGCCACAATCATATCCTTTCAATATTCTAAATTTTGGTGAAATTAATTCCAAACCTAACATTGATAAACTCAGTTTTGACGCTTGTTCACTTTCATCACTCACATGGGAAAAGGACATGTTGCAAGATGATTTTACACAATTTATTGTTGAAAAAGACAATCCATTATATCTTATGGACATCAAACGTTCTACATTTCATATTCCTTCTTTGCTTAGCTCGAATCTTAATGTTTATACTTCACATCTTGAAATGATCGATCTCATCGAAGGAAACATTCAAATCAATGATCTAATTGATTGTACGAATCCTCCAATGATGAGTTTCCCATTGATACATTCATTTCATCAAAGTCATGGTTTGCATCCTCATTTTTGTAACAGGATCTTAGGATGGCTTGAATATTCATATATAAAAAAATGTCATAATAAAGACAAAATCGAGCTTTCTTTCTTTTTACATAAGTATCTTGGAAGTAGGCGTGACATATTTCTTTTAGATCCTCCATGTGAAGAAATTAATGAACACTTAGAGAACTGTTAGGAGGATGGGGCATTTCAGCCTTGGCTGATGGTTATTCCATTTCCTTGTAATCCTGACAATTTTTTCAAATCTACTTACACTCGTCCATGACATTATGACCCTTATCACGACAAGATTGCGTAATGGCTGGAGGATTCATACAACAAGAATATCCAAGGAAATGGTAAGATCGTTCTTAATTTGTTTTTAGATGATGATTATGAAGGTAAGTGTGATATGTTTATGTCATTTGTTCATATATCAAAATTCTTATTAATAATGTTTGATTTTGTTTCTGTTGCAGGATTGGAGTTACTCCGATGGCTACATTGGAAGCGTGACTTCACGTAGTATCCTGATTTGTTTAATAGTTAGGGTAGGTTTAGGAATAAGTTTTCCTTTCAATTGTATTTATCACTATTTCTCTTTGTAATAATGCATTGATGAATGCAAGTGGGCGCACCACGAGAACCATAATACGACTATGGTCAGGGAAGTCCCCTTGATCCTTTTCTCTTTACTTCTAGTTGAACATTTATTTTCAAAAACACAGTATTGTCATGAAAATATTAAATGGAAAGTAAAGAGATAAATAAATATGAATCAACCCTGACCCAAAGTACCACGAGTAAGACTGTTTTCCCATCAAACAGGATTTTCCTACTTTCTTTCAGTTTTCGAAGGGATTTGTTGCATGAGGTTTTCAGATGCACCTTTTGTACATATTTTCTTTTGTTTTTTTTATTTCTTTGCTTTCCAATTTTTCTTCGCTGATGTGTTTCGTTTCCTTTTATGCTTACCAGTTTTTTTCTTTTGAAATACACATTCCTGCATTATGAACTATTCAGACAAAGTAAACAGAAAAAAATTTCCTCTGAAATGAATGTTGAAAAGTTGTCTAAACATCAATTGTGATATGCTTCTAAAATTTACAGCCATGTTAAGGAAAGCCTGTTGTTTGAAAGAAATTTATTGATTTCAATATGTAAGTGAAGCCTGTCACGATCATCTATTTTCTTCTTATGTTGTCCCTGTTTCTTAAGGGAATACCTCAGAAGATGTATCCCTTCCTTCGAAGGTCGGTTTTGTAAACAAACCATCTCTGAATCTTAATGAAGGACAGTTAAAAAATTCTCTCAAGGTCTGTAAAAATATGTCCAAAATATCATAATTTTCATCATCACCCTGCTCAATTATATATCTTTAAAAACTAAATAAATCATTAAAAGAGTTGTGGGAAGTTCTTGTAAACCCGTGGGGATACTGAACAGGTTTGTTGGCAGCGGGTAAATGCATGCATGATGCCAAGACAACTTTGTCGGGGTACTGAATAGGCTCGCTGGCAGCGAAGCAATGTCAGGTATATGTAAATTTGCAAATATGGAATCTCTTGACCTTAAAATGTCCTTTATTCTAATCTGGAACTTCCTGGCAGGATACAGATATCAGAGTGGGTTAAATGGAAACCCTGTCGAGGATATGGATGCCTGCTGGCAGCATTGGCCCTATCAACAGTATTGAAGATTTTATCCTTAATATCGTGACTCACTTTTATTAACACTGTTATCAGTTTTCATCTTTTAAAATAACCAGCTGGAATTTTTATGATTAATGATGATGTTTAAACAATTTTCTGGTGGTTTTTGAGTTAGAATTATTCTCATTATCCTAATTTGAAATTGTTCTTTTGGCAGAGATAACTTCTTCTACCAGTGTGTCGCCATTTTTGGCAGTCATTTTGCAATTTTATCTTTTCCTTACAAGCTTCTTACACAAGGGTTTTTGAACCCTCAATACTCATCACATTTTTTTAAATAAAATGACACTATCATCTTTGCTTTCGCATATATGCTTCTCGTTTTCATTTTCACGATTGCAAGCATGAAAACCTATAGTTGGAAGTCATGTTGGTTGCGTTAGAATGATCTTTTGAATTATTGTGAATCATTTTGTTCATATGGTCATAATTTCTTTTACCTCCAACTCACTAATGGTCATACATTTATCAAAACACCAAACCTTTATTCACTTTGCATTTTTGTTAATATGGTTTCAATTTATAAGTTCGTGATGCAATGATATTCTAGTGTCTTTGATTGAATCCTTGATGCAGTGGTGATATGATATTCTGTTGTCTTTGATCAAATTCCTTGGTGCAATGGTTTCATAGAATGAATTAACTTTGTGATTAAGTCCTTGGTGCAATGTTCAATATAGTGGTTTCTTTCAAATCATACAAATACTATTCTTGATTTAACATTCGGACCAATTTTTGGTTATGAACACCATGGTTTTCAAATGGTTATTTGATATTTCATTTGGTTAAAATCTTTTTGGTTATGCATTTTATGGCTTTCAATGATTATGTGATAATCCATTTAACATTTGGTTTACAATACTTTGGATTGTGATGTGAATGAAATTATTACCAAGGCGTCGTCGATTGTACATGCCAACATGAATGTTTTGCATGGTTTCAATTCACCCCACCACCCTTGCAAGCATAAGCATTAACATCTGCCTTTCACCTCGGGCTACCTCTGCTTGTTTTGAGAAAACTGTGGGAATTAGTCATGTGTCTACCCTGTCAAACCCCCTCACCGATTACCTTGTTGACTATGTGTTGTCTGCTATGGCTACTGTAGTGCGAATTTAACCCCATGGTGTTCAGAGTCTATTATTGTTTGATAATGCCAGAGAAGGTTGCTTAGGCTAACCCTGTAATTGCCTCCCAGAGACACGTTTTTGCGTGAGCTATTATGGGCAAACGGTTTTGAATCAGATCAAACCCTTGAAATCCCAGAACCAAAATTATCCCCTTTACCTTCATCGTGGGAGGTTTCCTCGGAAATCGGGTTATTACAGAGATATAGCTCATCATTTAGAGGTCAAATATCAGTTTTTATCTGTGGCTGAAGGGAGCCTTTTGGTCTATTTGCAAGTGTTGAAACATTTGTAACTTCTCCAGGCCTATGCATTAGCATCCCACATCACCCCTCTCACTCATCCAACCATGTGTCTTAGCCTCCCACTATGAACCCTTGATCAATTCAAAGGATATTCAACCAGTCTGCCAACAAGTTTTACATCTACAGGACATGTGATTTTTAAAAGAAAAAAATGTGTAAGCAGCTACAACCATCATGATTCGATTTGATTTCACAATGGCTGGTATGATTTTGTTTAATTTTAGCATGATTCTGTCTTTTTTAAATTAGCATAAACGATTTGTTTTTTTTTGAGTTAGCATAAATGATTGTGTTTTCTTTGAATTAGTATTAAAGATTTGTTTGATAAATCGAATATAGTTCTGTTTTGATTGAATTAATTTAATATGATTTTGTTTGTAAATATGACCAGCTACAGAATCGTGAGATTCTATAGCTAGTCATAAAATTTGAATTTCTGTTGATTTTATAAATGAACACAATATGAAAAACATGTATTTTTATCCATCTATAGGTACATAGGAATTTCAATGGGAATTGGATCTGCTGTGGCATATTTGAACATGCTATTTCTTTACATAGTTTTGGATTAGGTTGTTAGTCTTAGGTGGAAATAGAAATCTGGGAGATTGTTCCCATATTTTTTGCAAACAATTTTGATAATTTCCACAAGGAATGTTTTATCCTGTGGCCTTTATATACCTATTATTTTTTGTAAACAATCCATCACTGTTGGGAGAATAGAGACTATGGGCTGATGATTATACAGACTCGAATGGAAGTGGATTTGTTGTACAACTTTAGCTTCAATTTATCTTACTTTTGTTCAAGTTTCTGTGCATTTTAATTTGTAATCAAATTATTGACTACTTTAGATATCAAGATTTGTTACAGGTTAATGCGATATGAATTAAGCTTTGTCCATATTTGATGTATCTCATTTTACTTACAACAATTACCCTGTTCTAATTTAATGAATAGAAGGTTTGTCTTCTTTGTTAAATGAATAGTTATGTACAAATCTTCGCACTGAGATTTATCTAAATGTGATGATCTGTAAACTATAAAATTGTTGTTGCTATATCTCTTGTTTGTTCTGTCATTCGTATTCAAGAGCATCATTGATTCTTGTTTACGAGAAGAGTTTTGCAAAATCTGGTGTGGGTTTCCCCCATCAAACAACTAAATCGAATACAGTGCACAGGACAAATAGGAAGCGCTATTTCCAGGTCAGTTTGTTATTTTATTTTAATAGTTTAATTAATTCACTATAGTTTAGACATATATATAATACAGATTGTTGTTTTTACTACTTATTTAGATAGCTATCATTTCACTTCCTGTTTATAAAGTTATAAAAAATGAAAAATATTGAACAATAGCTTCGCTGTCAATTCATACATGATTTTCTCAGGTTTTTGATTAAAAATTTGCAATTTGTGAATACTGTACATATCATAGAAATATAAATAGATCTAGGCATTGTATATTTAATAAGTAAAATTATTTTTCTATTAGTTAGCGAACTGTGAATATATATTAGACCTGTATATAATTCGTAGCAGTTGTTTTTCACTTAGATTAGTTTCATTATCTTAGTTTTTTTTCTTTCATTTTCCTAGGACTTAGATCGACTAACGGAGCTGCTAAACCCATCGGAGCGGATTAACCCAAATGACTTGGGTTATTTAGACAACCCCGGACTGGATCCACCCCTCCAGTTGATGAGCAGTCAATTTCACCCATCAACAAGTTCCCACTCTATCTAAGACTTCAAAGTGTCCACAATATCGAGGTGCCAATTTGGCACAAGATCCCATTTTGAGGGAACTCTTCCTAGGTATATATCTGAGATAGACATGGTATCCAGTCTTGAACTCTCTTGGAGTCCTCTTTCTGTCGGCATAATATTTATGTCTATCCTAAAAAATCTTCATATTTTGTCTTATCTGAACCACTTGTTGTTCCATTTCTTTCATCATGTCGGGTCTAATTGTAATTTTCTCCACTAGGTTACTCTAGATGATTGGAATCTTGCACTGTCTACCATAGAGGGCTTCAAAAGGGCTCATCCTTATCATGTATTATACTATTTGGTTCACTCTTTCTATCTTTCCATCATTTTGAGGGTGATAGGCTGTGTTGAACAAAACATTATTCTCAAAACCGACCATTAGGGATTTCCAAAAGTTTGAAGTAAATTTGGTATCTCTGTCAGATAAAATTTCCTTGGGCATGCCATGCATTTTGAATATCTCCTTCATGAATATGTTGCCAATATCTATTGCCTTGCAAGTTGACTTGATAGGGATGAAATGAGCATTCTTACTTAGTTTTTCTACCATGACCATGATGTCATCATTTTTCTTGGTCGACTTTGGTAATCTGGTGATGAAATCCATGGAGATGGTTTCCCATTTCTATTCTGGGATTGGTAGGGGATGTAACAATCATGTTGGGTGTCGATGTTCTGCCTTAACTTGTTGTCATTATAGGCACTTAGCTAGATAGTTATTTATGTATTTCTTCAACCCAGGCCAATAGAATTGTTTCCTAGTGGTCGTGATCATATTCTAATATCTTGGGTGACCAATATATGGTCTCTTATGGAGTTCATCTATTATGAACCTCTTCAAGTCGTCATAGTTTGGAATATACAATCTATTTATGCAAATCAACAACCCTTCCTCGAGCATTTGGTAGCCTTCATACTTTATCCCTATAGGCTCGTGTCTTAGGTATGAGGTCACGATCTTGAAGAATGCATCTGTCTCTTTTGCATTTCTGACTTTTTCCCTGACACCCATTTCACAAGTGCTTACTGCTACTACATGAATTATTTTTATACTTCTTCTAAGGGCATGGCCACCCTATTTTCCTTTCCCTTGATTTGTTTGATTTAGAAATCAAACTCACTAACAAGAGACATCCACCTAGCTTTCTTGGTATTTAGTTTTGGTTGATCAAACAGGTGCCTCAACCCATAATGGTCTATCATAAGCACAAATATCCTTCCCAGGAAGTAGTGCCTCCACATTTTTAAAGCATGTACTATGGTCACCAACTCTATATCATGGGTCACATAATTGATCTCATTATCAGTTAATTTCCGAGATGCCTAGAAAATTACACGTTCCTCTTGCATAAGGACTCCTCATAGTCCTTCCTTGCAGGCATCTATACACACGAGGAAATCATTATCCAGGTCTGCAGTATTCAACACGGGTGCATGGGTTAGGAGGTATTTCAGTTCCTGAAATCTTTCTTCACATTTTTATGTCCAAATAAATTTAATCCCCTTTTTCTGAACGACAGTGATTGGATAGTCAATCTTGGAAAACCATTTTATGAACCTTCTATAGTATCCTGCTAGACCCATGAAGGACCAAATATCAGATACATCCTTAGGGGTAGGCCATTCCATAATAGATCTGATCTTTTCAGGGTCCACTGACACCCCTTCCTTACAAGTGACATGGCTTAAGTAATGGAAATGCTTCTGAAAGAAATTGCACTTGCTAAACTTAGCGTAGAGATGATGCTCTCTTAGTACTTGAAGTACGAGTCTAAGATGTTCTTTGTGATCCTCCCTGTTCTTGGAGTAGATTAGGATGCCATCAATGAAAACCAACACAAATTTGTTTAGGAATTTGTTGATTACATTATTCATCAAGCACATAAAAGTGGCGACAACATTGGTTAACCCAAATGGCACCACCATGAATTCATAGTGACCATACCTCATGCTAAAGTTTTTTTTGTGGATGTATTCATCCTTAATCTACACTTGGTGGTATCCAGACCTTAAGTTGATCTTTGATAAGATGGAAGCACCTCCAAATTGGTCAAACATGTCATTGATTCTTTTTAAGGGGTACTTGTTCTTTATGGTTTTCTTATTGAGTTGTCTGTAATCTATGCACAGTCGGAGTATGCCATATTTATTTTTCACAAAAAAGATGGGCACTCCCCACGGAAATACACTAGGTTGGATATATCCTTTTTCCATCATAATCTTTAGTTGTATCTTGATCTCAACCAATCTTGGCATGCTCATTCTATATGGAATTCTAGATGCTGGTATTCCTCCTGCTGTAAGTTCTATAGAGAATTTGATATCCCTTCTCGGAGGTAGACTTGGTACCTCTTATGGAAACACGTCATTGTATTATCTTAATTGTTGGATCATGTTGTCATTGATGCCAATGGTTTGATTACTTGGGAGATTGTTGGATCATATGTCATTGATGTAAATGGTTTGGTTTGATTGATGTCATTGGTTGATGTCAAGTAATTGATTTATATGATTCCCTTGATG
>ML796092.1:131320-184978 GCA_009831015.1 Picea engelmannii
ATATATGTTGCTGATATGTGCTCACATCTAACTGGTTATAAATGACAACAATGGGTAATGAATAAATGTTGAATGCTAATTGATGAGTTTTTGTGCAAGAGGGCAGTTTTGGGGAAAAGATCCCCACACTCATTCACCCCCCCTCTAAGTGTGGTAGGTGTGTCCAACATTAATATGGGGTGGTCCTCTAGGTTTGGTTTTTCATTCTCAATAGATTCTAGTACCTGTATGGAATATAAGGAACACCCCTTTCTGCAATACGTTTTCATTTGAAGGGATGATATTTGTCGAACTGAGATAGGCTTCTGAATCCCTTAGAGGGTCGTTTTTCTCCCTTATTCATTTACACATTCTAAAGTTTTATTATAACAATCCAATTTAGTTTTATAAGAATCCAACCAATCCATACCAATCAACATGTCATAAGATCCCAGGGGAAGTATGTTAAGGGTTTCTTGGGTGGGCAATACACCCATGTTATTGGACTAATCAGTAGGTGCGGACACTAACAGATCTCCCTAGATCCACCTGGATCTAGACCAAAACATGACAGGACATGACTCTTTCCCTAAGTTATGACCATTGAATTAACTAGTGTGGAGGAACAAGTAACATACCTTTGTATCGCTTCCTAGGGTCTCTGTTGCTCCCGCTTTGCTCTGGTGCTCTCGTGAGGTTGAGACCAAGACAACACAAAGAAACCAAAGTGAAGATAGAAAAATATATTCAATCGTCAACTTATGTGTATGATCAAGGAATTACGCAATAAAGTAAGAATGACTTTATCGGAAAAGGGCATGCTACTATATCATATTAATCGAAAGTAGAAGATACAAAATGATCACCTTGATGTCGCAAGATTCATTTCGATGGTTCTTGGTTCCAACACACACACACTTGCTCGATCCTTGCATGAAGAAGATCCAATTCCTCTTGATAGAATTGCTAGAGTCTCCAAGCTCCTGTTGAAGCTAGGTCTTTCACACAATTCTTTCACCAATTCTCTAATGAATCTTGCTTAACCTTTTCCATGAGAATTCCATCAATATATAGGAGAGGATGAGATGGTTACTTGGATAAGAATGATCCCACAATATCAGGGAAACCAGTACAAATATAACCATTCGAATGCCAACCCATTCTCTAGAAGATTCCCTTCTAGAACCATCGAGACTTCATATTTTTCCAAGCTTTAGAACAAGTTTGCACCCTGTCTATGTAGCACAGTGTGAGAAATTTGCACCCTAGCTGAAGGCAGCCTACGAGAATGGGTCATTCTCACACCCTGGGATATAAGAAACCGACGAACTCTCTTCAAAAATATGTTTTCTGGGAAGAGATGAATGTCACTTTTCTCAGGAGAAAGTTCTTATTAGGAGCTAGAGTACACCATCAAGATGAACAAAATCATGGGTAACATAATGCCCTCCTGTTGGCAGCCAATTCAATTTTTTCTATTGTCCTATAAGCTGCCTACACCTATGTCTTCTAAACTTCAAATTTTCATCGCATTTTTCAAATAGACGATGTTTTCATTTCTTGCGACACTTTCAAATTTGTCTCCATTAATTTTTCACGACTGTAAGCGTTAAACTTCCCCCTTTTTGAGGTCACATTCCGATCATTATATGAATTGTCATCATCTTTTTATCGATATTTTCTATGGCACTTACCTTTGGTTTATCGTTATGTGGCTGAAAGGATTAATTTTCGAACTATGCCGATTTGGACATTCTTATTTTGATTTCATAACTTGATTTTATTAAACTTATGAGGCATTGAGCATAGGGGTCATGGTTTATTTTTGTTTTTATATACGATATGATCCTTATAATAATATTTTTATGGCTCTTGGATTGTATGTTTCATGAGTGGCAATTGGCACAATGGTTTAAAACTTTTGATTAAAACTTTTATACAATGGCGCATTGTTAACATTTGGGATTGGTTTCACATTGAATGACAATGGTTTGAAAGATTTTAGTTAATGTCACGTTGGTATAACACCCACCGTTTGATTCTTTGGTTGGCAAATGATATGGTTTTGAACTATGTTATGATTGTTTGAATAGATGTGGGACTTGGCGGTTGTACTTTACCATAACTATTATGCATGGCGGTGAATAACTCCACCACCCTCGCATGCACACATTAATGCTTGCCCTTTGATCGTTCATTGATGTTAGACTGAATGACTCTGCCCTTTGAGTTGGTAAATTTGAACCAAACCCTTACCATGTGCTCGCACCATGGCCCCTGTCGTTCGAGATGAACCCAATGTTAGCCAGGATTTGTTGATGTTTGACAGTGCCCGCAGTGACCTCAAGGACAATGGGTGGCTTCCATTTATCTAAAATTCGAGGGTTTTAACCTCTGCGTAGCTCGACAATTCGCCATGACCTTTGATGGTTGTCGAGCCAAGGTCGGCGATGTCCAATTGCAAATTGACGAATAGTTTATCAGTCTTGCTATGGGTTTGCCTGCCACTGGACAATGATGGTCCAAGAATTGCAAAGTAGAGGAGGTCCCTTGGACACTGCTCTTCCAGTCGCATAAATTTATCTCCTGTGATAAAGGTTTTCCCGTGACCATTCTTAAACAACGTTGGCATGATTTATTGATGATAATCACATAGTTTATCACCTGCGAGGGTCGGTACGGGTTTGTTTTCTTACACCACCTTCATTTGCTTATGGTTTTTATGGGTTATCAGCTCAATATGCCCTATTATTTGCATAGAAGCCTGTTTAAAATGCCAAAGAAGTACAAAAGAAATCAGGCTGATAGTAGCCTCTTTCATTATGGGTTGGTTAAGATTATTGTTGTCTGTCATTTGAGTCTACGTGGAGATTGTTGGAGCAATTTCATGGCTCGGAATGATTTTGAGGATTTGAACCCTCCACAGGTCGACAAACCTGTGGTGAGCGAGGGAAAGTCTGTACCCCAAGTACCCTACAACATCCTGCTACCTAAACCCTTGCCCGATTCACCTATCGACCTGCCCCACTATGTGACTAAGTATGTTGAGACTGTTAAGCCTATGGGTAAAAAGCCTAAGGCGAAACCCTCTGTAAACGCCAAAGGCAAAAATAATGCACGTTTGATTTCACAGATGGCAAGGAATAAGCCAAAACCTCCTGTCGATCCAAACCCTATCATGGTGAGTGAAGACTCTGATTCGAAAGTAGAGCATTTCTTGGCTAGCGAATACCCCTATTTGCAAGGTTTGTGTGCCGAACCCTCGTATGACTTTGTGTCAAACCTTCCCCCTTGCCTACAAAATGACCCTAACTACCCATGCATTAAGTTTCCTTGTGAATACCCCAGTCATCTATCTAAATCCTCTCCTACTCTCTCAAAACCTACAGTGCCACCCTGTGATCAATGTAGCTCGTGGTTAGGGAGATATTATCTGGATATTCCTATTCTACAGTCAAGAATTCACTCTTTGGAGGACCAGGTTGCACTGCTTACCAGTCAAAAGGCTAAGCTACAAGCCATGGATAAGAAACAAAGGACGACAAGCGCTATCTTGTTTAAAAATGTGGAATCAGCTACAACGGTCGTGAATTCTAAGTTGGCATAATTTGAGCAGCCTCACACAGGTTTGTTTTGATATTTCTTGTTTATATAACGAATTCGAATTCATTTTTAAATAGTTCTATTTACAACATTGGTTTTCTTTGTTACATTGTATGCGTTTTGTACATAACTATGCTTTGACTAAATGAAAGTTTGTTTTCCCAGTTTAGCTTCAATTGGATTTTCATCGATTTGATTGATATTGGTGTGGATTTGATTTGTTTAAATTTAGTTAAAATGGATGCTCTGCTGTCAATTGAAGTCGTTTGTATGTATTCTAGACAGGAGCTATTTCTCATTTTTCAATTTTCAACACAATTGTATTCATTTCGATTTCGTTATAATGCATACGCTATGATTGGAAACAATTTTTGATATGGTTAATTGTTACGGTTTCATGTCCCATATGACCTTCGACCAACAGGAATACAATTCGGATTATTTTCAATATGATTCTGTTAAAATGCATCCAAATCGTTAATAGATTCAGTTCATAATGGTTATGTGAAAACCTAGCCAGTTAATTCGCATTGGTTTATTGTTAGCTCGACCATGTTATCAGTCAGATTCTTATTGAAATGAATATTCTGTTTCAATTGGATTTCTGAAATGAGATTGAATTCACGATTTGTTTCTATATCAAACTCAGTCATGATTTGTTTTGATTATTTGCCCAGTTTGCAAGTATCGTTTCTGTCGATTCGATTATGGTTATGATCACAATTAATCGATCCTGTCTTTTGACTGTGCAAGGATCAATGATCGAAATTTATCACGAATTAGGTTTGGTTGATGCTGTTACGTATGATTTTGTTTACACATAATTGAAACATTTTTTTCCATTTGTGTATTCGATTAAATGATATGGATCTTTTGTTATATCATTATAGCTATAACGAGTGGAAAATGGTTGTGTTGGATTAGATCGTATCACATATGATATGACTCATCATCGATTTCAATTGGATATGAAATAGTCTTGTTACTGTTCGACCCGATTTTATGGTAACAGAAAAACAGAGTATTCATACCCCTATTTTCGATTGAATCACTTTTGATCCTGTTTAATGTTGAATAATAAAATCATTTGAATCTTGAGTGATTCATTTTAATGGATCATTGGAAGAAAATTGGTTTTGATTCTTTTAAAAGATTTGATTTGATTTCAATTCTGATCTTGTATGTTATTTTAGACTAGCTACAGAATCAGATGATTCTGTAGCTAAGTCTGTAGGATTAGATTTTTATTTGTTTTGCTAATAAAATATCTTTCTAACTTGTTATTTTTGGTCTTCTGCAGATGAATTCGAAATTGCAGTGGATTTGATGAGCAGTTAGAGGATATTTGAAATGCTTTAGTTTCCTAGTTTAGTTGATTTTGGGAATATCTTCCCAGATTATGTAAACAGTTTGATACTATCCACAGGGAGGTTTTACCCTGTGGAGAAACTTATAAATACTTATTATTTTTGTAATAATAACATCCTCATTCATGGGAGAACAAAGATATTAAATTTTAATACAGACTGAGACAGAATATGATATTCTGCTACAGATTTAGCTTCTCATTATATCAATATTTTGTTTTATGTTTATGTGTATCTATTTGCATTGGGTTAATCACTACTTTAGCTATCTTAATCTACTGCAAATGATATAATTTAATCAATATAATCCATATCTGATTTCTTCCAAATATTTAAAAGACATAGCAATTTCTTGATTCAATTTGTGAATGACAAATTTTTCTTCTTCATTGATTGGATTATTAAGTATACGTTTTTGCATAACAGGTTTCCCTTATTGTAGAGATTTATAAATCATATAATTGTTATGATTTTTTATGTCTTGTTTGTCCTGTAAATAACTCAAAGAGCAGCGCAACCTATCATTTACGAGAAGCTTCTGGAATCAACCGGTGCGAGTTTCCTTCCTCCGACCAGCTTCGAAGTCATCATACACAGGACAAATCTGGAGCATTTCCAGGTCAGTTTGTTATTTGTTATATACATTTATTAGTAGTTTAGTTTAGATATAAGTATAGTTATACATATATGTGTGTTTAGTATATTAGATTGTTTAATTTCAGTAAGTTTTATTTCTTGTTTATAAAATTATAAAATCAAAAAAGGAAAAAGAAATACCTCTCGTTGTCTTAGGATAGAAAGCACTTGAGTTTTATAGGTTTTATTTAAATCTTCCAGTTGTAGATATTGTATTTTTGTGAATATTATATATTTTGTAGATAAGTTGTATTTCTGATAGTAGTTAGAGAACTAATTAATAGAGTTAGTATAAGTAGTAATTAGTAGATTGTGTATATATAGTTATTAGAATAGTTTAGTTCTGTTTTAGTTTTAGTTTGTTTTAGTTTGTTAATTAGTTAGCATATTAGTTAGATTTATTTAGTAGTAGTTTGTTTTATTTAGTTAGTTTAGTTTATTGTATTTTAGTTAGTTTGTTTTATTTAGTGTTAGTTGTTTTATTTGTTTTAGTTAGATTAGTTAGTTTAGATTAGTTTTCTCTTTGGTTTTCTTAATACCTTAGAACGACCAACGGAGTCGTTAAACCTGTCAGGGTGGTTCATTCCAAACAGCTTGGGTTATTAGACAACCTCGAACCGGTTCCACTCTCTCAGTTGATGGACGGTCAATTTCGCCCGCCAACAAATGGCGCTAGAAGGAGGGCCTGAACTTAATTAATGGC
The DNA here is from genome assembly GCA_009831015.1 of Picea engelmannii. Lineage (NCBI taxonomy): Eukaryota > Viridiplantae > Streptophyta > Pinopsida > Pinales > Pinaceae > Picea > Picea engelmannii. Next base: position 137,609 of record ML796092.1, read on the forward strand.
ACGAGGTGGTCGCAAGACTCCTCCCCNTCAAAAGATAATATTCCCCCTCAAACAACAACTACTTCAACCGAAGATCTGCAGATCACAGTTGATCCAGCAACCCCTAATCCTACAGGTGATGATACACAAGAGATTATTCGTCAGTCTCTTATTAAAACACATAGTGCCTTAGCTAGTCTTAGGCCACCAAACCGTCCGTGGGGTCAACCTTTAGACTTCTCTGATATCAGAGAACAATTAGGTGACATTAACCTCACTGTGAATCCTACCGATCCAATCACAAATCCTGTTGCAGGAGGATCTAGGATACCTCCTTCACCACCTCCCTTATCTCCTTCCTCTTCTGGAGGATATCCCTCTTCAGACGAAAGCAATTCACCTTCTCAGCCTTCCACACCCACTACCCTAATGGAAAATCAGAACAACCCTGCTAGACCCTGGTTGGACCAGTATGTTGTAGCTGTACTTGGAGCCCAGCACCCTTTACCTAAACACTTGAAGAAATGGCTTCCCAAGTTTGATCCTGATTCAAAACAGATAGCTGAAGATCATATCAAAAAATTTATGTTAGCCATTAGACTCTGTAATGTTGAACACGAAGACGTCGTCTATAGGTTGTTCCCTTATACTTTTGAGGGTAATGCATCCACTTGATACTTTGCCCAACAACCCCATACCATCGTGTCATGGGAAAAGTTTGAGTCATTCTTTTTGGAAAAATTCGGAGATGGTAAACCTCCAGAAGTCTTAGTCATGGATCTTTCAAACTTAAAAATGAACCCAAAAGAAAAAGTTAAAGATTTTAATCAAAGATTCTTAACGCTTAAAAATTGAATCCCTACAGATTCTATGCCTACTGAGAGTCTTGTAATAGCTTACTACACTAAATCTCTACATCAAAGTATAACTATTTGGGTCAAACGATCTAAAAAGGCCACGTTGTTAGAAGCCTTCGAGGAGGCTAGTCAGATTGAAAAAGACATACTTAGTCTTAAGGACTCTTCTAGCAACAAAACTGAGACTGTTTCTTCTTCCAAAAAGAAGATTGAAATTCTCTCCAGACCCACACAAAGTAAAACTCAACCAGAAAACTCTAATTTGGAAAATTTAACTAAAGTTTTTCAAAAACTGTCTAATCAAGTTATAGATTTAAAAAGGTAAACTGAAGAAGCTTCCTCAAGTAAAGGACCCTACAAACCTCCTTTTCGAAATCCTTTTCCTACCAACCAACCTAACCCAAACCCTGAAGACTTGAATCTAGAAAGCTTGCAATGTGCTCTTCATACAATTCTAGAAGCCCAAGATAACTTGATGCCTCCTTAAATTCCTCAAGAGGAAGTCGAACAAGAAACAATTCAAGAAGAAGAGTCTTCTCCAAACATCTTTGGACGTTTCTCGGACATCATATTTCAAGCCAACTTCGAGACTGTTCACCCTTATAACACTAGGAGTAAGACAACAAACAAGCCTTCTACCGAGAACACTACAACTTCACCTCCAAAGACATCTAAATCAACAGAAGCTAAACATAGCAATGTCAGCCCCAAATTAGATTATGATGTTGTTGAAGATCTTAAAAAATTAAGGGCTAAAATTTCTATTTATGAGTTATTGAAGTTTCCATTTTTGTTACAGAAGATGTTGCAAAATATTTCGGAAAACGGAAAGAATGGTAACTCAAATGGTAACAAGGTTGTGCAAAGCAAAGTTCCGCAGAAGACTTCCAATAAAAATAATCCTGATCCTCAAGATAAAGGAAGCCTTCCTGCAGCCCCTGTAAATAATGTAAATAATGTAGATAAAGTAGATAAAGTAGCATTAGAAATTGTGAGTAAGAAACCACAAGCTACTACTCTTAGTACTCGCAAGAATGTACCTACTTTTCTTTTAAATTTCAAGATTTTCAATAGAAATGTGCATAATTATATGGTTGACTCAGGAGCATCATCAAATGTGATGCCTTGGTCTGTCTGCCAAAAGATTAATGCTGAAGTGGAATCATCTACTTTGAAAATCATACAACTTGATCAAACAGATGTTAAAGTTATAGGCGAGCTAAAGAATGTATTGATTAGATTATCGTCTAACCCTAAGGTTCATCAGGTTATTGATATAATTGTTGTGGCTATTTCAGAAGTGTATGGTCTATTTTTGAGCAGGGACTGGTCGGAGCAACTACATGGTTACTTCGCGACGGACTAGTCTCACTCATGGCTTCCAGAGAACGGTAAGCCCAACAAGATCAGGGTGAATCGTGAGCGTTACCTCAAGTTCACGGTCACATATTTGAACGATCCTAATGAACCATACACACCTTCTATGGATTCACCCGAAGTCCAAGGGATGGACACCTTCTTCGAAAATTTCATGGCTGAAGTTTCACCTATCATCAATCCTGAACAGCAGTCTGAGATCATAGCATACGTGCAACCAACAACTTCTATGCAACAGTTCCATGAGCCCGATGGAAATCAAATTTGGTCTCTATATTTCGACGGTTCTAAGTCTAAAGAAGGAGCTGGTGCAGGCTGCATCATTATCGATCCGACAGGTAATAAGACATTAATGGCTTATAGACTAGAATTTGAATGTACTAACAATACCGCAGAATATGAGGCTTTACTGCAAGGTCTCAGAAAAGCCTTGGATATGGACATTCAAAACCTGGTTGTATTTGGCGACTCTGAAATAGTGATTAGATAGGTAAGAGATTCTATACATTGTCTTTCCCTGCATCTTAAAAGTTACCATTCTGAGGTATGGAGTTTAATGAATAAATTTTCCGCTTTCAATATAAATTCCATTCCTAGATTAAATAATGCTGAAGCAGATCTACTAGCTAATGTAGCCTCTAAAATTCTTCCTGCAGAAGGATTATCTCCAGATGCATTCTCCGTCGAGCTATTCTTTCGACCATCTGTTCCTGACAATATCACATACTGGAGAGTATTTGACGATGATCAGTAGATCATTAACTTTCTTCACATGGAAGAAACCTTTCAAGGTGTCGTGATAGATGAACGCATGCACAACGACAATTTGCACGACTTTATGGTAATACTTGATCCGAAATCTCCTGAAGTTCTATCGGACATGGTAAATTACATATCCAAATCCATAGTTAGACTAGAAAAGTTTTATGATTTTGAAGATAAATTTAAAAATACGGTCAATTGTAAAACTAATAGTTCCTCGTTGTCTTATGAAAAAGTCAATTTAGGGACTAGTGAAAATCCTCAGTGTATCAATCTAGGCTTGGGATGTTCTATGCAAGAAAAATATGCTTTTGTTAAATTGTTTAAAGAATTTAAGGATGTATTTGCATGGACATACGATGATCTTAAAACGTTAGATCCTAATATTATACAGCATGTCATCCCAATGAAGCCCCAAACCTTACCCTTCCAACAGAAACTGAGGAAAATGCATCCTAAACTTGAACCGACCATTCAAAAAGAATTGAATAAACTCCTAGGTGCTAAAATAAATTTTCCTATTAGACACACTCAATGGGTTTCCAACCTCGTCCCAGTATGGAAGAAAAATGGGGAAATCCAACTTTGTGTCGATTTCTGAAACCTCAATAAAGTGTCTGACAAAGACAATTATCTTGTCCCACCCATGGAACAGATACTTCAGCAAGTAAATGGTTCAGAGAGGCTATCTTTACTGGATGGTTTCTCCGTATACAACCAAGTCTTGATGTCTCCGCCAGACCAACTAAAAACTACCTTTCGTACCCCATGGGGCACTTATGCTTATCGCAAAATGCCTTTTGGATTGATTAATGCCGGAGCTACCTTTCAGAGAGCAATGTACATTTCTTTTAGAGGCTTAATCAATCACTCCATAGTAGTTTACTTAGATGATGTGACTGTTTATTCTAAAAACAAAGACGATCATCTAGCTCACTTACGAGCCATTCTGCTACAATGTCGTAAATATGACATCTCCTTGAACCCCAAGAAGTCCATCTTTGTAGTAGAACAGGGTAAACTCCTAGGATTCATTGTGCCTAGTGATGGGATGATTATTGATCCCGAAAGGACTCAAGTCATCGCTAAACTTCCCCCACCTACATCCAAAAAATCCATGCAGTCTTTCTTAGGCCAGATTAATTTTGTGAGAAGATTTGTACCCAGTTTCTCCGAAATGGTCAGACCTCTACAAAACCTAATTAATAAAGACACTCAATATCACTGGGGACCCACAGAAAACCAAGCTTTTAATGCCATAAATAAGGACATAATAGATGCTCCGTCTCTCATGAGCCCTGATTTCTCTCAGGATTTTACACTCTATACATTTGCCTCTGATCGTTCCTATGCTGCAGTCCTAACTCAGAAGAATTCCGAGGACAACGAAGTACACATCGCCTTTATGAGCTCTTCTTTCAAAGGTGATAAACTTAACTATCCAGCGGTTGATCGGCAAGCCTATGTCGTTTTCAAAGAAGTTAAGCATTTTCGGTCCTATCTTTTGAAGTCTAGGACAAAATTCATTGTCCCCTACCCTGTCGTGAGGAACTTGTTAGTGCAGAAGGAGTTAGGAGATAAGAGAGCCAACTGGGTCACCTCCTTGCAGGAGTATGACTTGGAAATCACCCCAGCTCGGATCGTGAGAGGCCAAGGATTGTGTAAGTTGGTTTTTGATTCAGAAATAGGACAACAATAAGATAGTGATACGTCAGACCCAGAAAAATGCAATCAAAGTTTGATTGGTTGTGCACAAAACCTCGTTAATCCTTGGTACGGCGATATTAGATACTGTCTTGAACATGGATCAGCACCTCGTCACCTTGACCCTGCCAAGAGAAGAGCGTTGAGACTAAATTCTTCCTCCTTTCATCTAATTAACGGTATACTATTTCGTCAGAATTTTGACGACATACTGATGCGCTGCCTCGAAAAGGACGAAGCAGAAAAAGTCTTGCTTGAGTTGCATGCAGGAGAAGCTAGTGGTCACTTCGGTGGCGACACCACTACTCATAAGGTTTTAAGAGCCAGTTACTACTAGCCCATGCTTTTTAGGGACGCCCATGCCTTGTGTCATAAATGTATCATCTGTTAGAAAGCATCAGGGCGGTTGCAAAAACCAGCCTTTCCCTTGCAACCCGTTTCGGTAGATTCTCCTTTCTAGCAATGGGGCATGGATATCATAGGTCCTGTTAACCCTCTGTCCTCACAACAACACAAGTATATTGTGACAGCCACATATTACTTTACACGATGGTCCAAAGCTGCTGCGCTAAGAACTGTTAACACAAGTCAGGTGATTGCTTTTCTAAACTCGAATATTATCACCCGTTTCGGCATCCTTGATTGTCTAGTCTTTGATAACGCTTCATACTTTTCTTCTCTTGAGATGAGTGAGTTCGCTTTGGAGAAAGGAATAAAGCTGAAGTATTCTACTAGTTACTACCCCTAGGGCAACAACTTAGCAGAATCAACAAACAAGAACTTCATCAAAATTATCAAGAGAACCGTGGCTAAAAATCACAAGAATTGGCACAATGCATTACTGAACGCACTGTGGGCTGATAGGGTAACACCCAAAGCCGCTATAGGTAACTCCCCCTTTTTTCTCATTTATGGTAGAGAAGCCATTCTACCACCTCACATTCTTCTTCCTTCGCTACAATTGTCACAAAAATTCCAAGAAGAAGATTGTCCGCCTTTAGAAAGCCACATTAACGCTTTGATGAAGTTGGAAGAAGTAAGAGCCCAAGCCAAGTGTAAATTAGATCAACATAAACAATTGATTAAAAGCTGGTTTGATTCTAATTCTGCTTCTGATAGGAATTTTGAAGTAGGCGATCTCGTCTTAAAGTGGGACAAACCACATGAAGGAAAGGGTGAGCACACCAAGTTTCAAAACTTATGGCTTGGGCCATTTTTAATTGCTGAAAAGTTGGGTCTTAGTTCCTTTCAATTACAAAATCTTGAAGGGCAGCTTGACACCTATCCGGTGAATGGCCAAGCCCTGAAAAGATACTTTGCTTGATAACTACCCTTGTATATTATGTAAATATTTCGTTTTGTTGGTATTTTTCGTTTGCTTTCTGTTTTGATTTTGATTTGAATTGATCACTTTTTTGAAAAATATGCATATCTGTGCACTGAGCCATTCAGACAAAGATGATAGAAAAATTTCTTCACTGAAATAACTTCTGAAAGTTTGTACAAACATCAATGATATATTTCTGAAATTGATATCTACGTTGGAAAAAATTTGTTGTTTGAAAGAAGTTTACTGATTTCGATCTCTGAGCAAAGTTTGTCATGATCATCTATTATCTTTTTACGCTGTCCCTTTTCCGTAAAGGAAAGACTCAAAAAGATGTCTCCCTATCGTAGGAAGTTTTTTTTATAAAACATTTTTGGAGTTGAATAAAGGACAGTGTTAAAACAATTCTGATGAGGTCTAAAAAATATGTTAAAATATCAAGATTATCAGCGTCACCCCGCTCAGTAATATATATATAAAATAAAAACAAAATAGATTATGAATAAGAGCTTTGGGAAGTGCTTGTAAACCCATCGGGATACTGAACAGGTCCACTGGCAGTGGGTAAATGCATGCATGGCGCCAATACAACTTCGTCGGGGTACTGAACAGGCCCGCTGGCAGCGAAGCAATGTCGGGTACATGAAAATCTGTAAAAAATATAAGAAACCTCTTTAATGTCCTTTATTCTGATCTAGAACTTCTTGACAGGATACCGATGTCAGAGTGGGTTAAATGGCAACCCTGTCGAGGCTATGGACGCCTGCTGGCAGCAATGGCCATGCCAACAGTATTGAAGATTTTATCTTTAATATCGTGACTTGCTGATCTTAAGACTGTTATTGATTTTCATCTTTTAAAACATCGCTGAAAAAAATGGTAAATGATGATGTTTGTACGATTTTCTGGTTGTTTTTTGAAATTTTCTTTGCTATCCTAATCTGAATTTATTTCTTCTGACAGAGATAACTGCTTCTCCCAGTGTGTCGCCATTGTTGGTAGCCAATTCAATTTTTTCTATTGTCCTATAAGCTGCCTACACCTATGTCTTCTGAACTTCAAATTGTCGTCACGTTTTTCAAATAGACGATGTTTTCATTTCTTGCGACACTTGCAAATTTGTCTCCATTAAGTTTTCACGACTGTAAGCGTGAAACTTCCCCCTTTTCGAGGTCACATTCCGATCATTATATGAACTGTCGTCATCTTTTTATCGATATTTTCTATGGAACTTACCTTTGGTTTATTGTTATCTGGCTGAAAGGATTAATTTTCAAACTATGCCCATTTGGACATTCTTATTTTGATTTCATAACTTGATTTTATTAAACTTATGAGGCATTGAGCATAGGGGTCATGGTTTATTTTTGTTTTTATATACGATATGATCCTTATAATAATCTTTTTATGGATCTTGGCTTGTAAGTTTCATGAGTGGCAATTGGCACAATGGTTTAAAACTTTTGATTAAAACATTTATACAATGGCGCATTGTTAACATTTGGGATTGGTTTCACGTTGAATGACAATGGTTTGAAAGATTTTAGTTAATGGCGCGTTGGTATAACACCCATCGTTTGATTCTTTGGTTGGAAAATGATATGGTTTTGAACTATGTTATGATTGTTTGAATAGATGTGGGACTTGGAGGTTGTACTTTACCATAACTATTATCCATGCCGGTGAATAACTCCACCACCCTCACATGCACACATTAATGCTTCCCCTTTGATCGTTCATTGTTGTTAGACCAAATGACTCGGCCCTGTGAGTTGGTAAATTCGAACCAAACCCTTACCATGTGCTCGCACCATGGACCCTGTCATCCGAGCTGAACCCAATGGCAGCCAGGCTTTGTTGATGTTTGACAGTGCCCGCAGTGACCTCGAGGACAATGAGTGGCTTCCATTTATACAAAAATTCAAGGGTTTTAACCTCTGCGTAGCTCGACAATTTGCCATGAGCTTTGATGGCTGTCGAGCCAAGGTCGGTGATGTCCAATTGCAAATTGACGAATAGTTTTACAGTCTTGCTACGGGTTTTCCTGCCACTGGACAACGATGGTCCAAGAATTGCAAAGTAGAGGAGGTCCCTTGGACACTGCTCTTCCAATCGCGTAAAGTTATCTCCTGTGATAAAGGTTTTCCCGTGACCATGCTTAAACAGCGTTGGCATGATTTATTGATGATAATCAAATAGTTTATCACCTGCGAGGGTCGGTACAGGTTTGTTTTCTTACTCCACCTTCATTTGCTTATGGTTTTTATGGGTTATCAGCTCAATATGCCCTATTATTTGCATAGAAGCCTGTTTAAAATGTCAAAGCAGTACAAAAGAAATTAGGCTAATAGTAGCCTCTTTCATTATGGGCTGGTTAAGATTATTGTTGTCTGTCATTTGAGTCTACGCGGAGATTGTTGGAGCAATTTCATGGCTCAGAATGATTTTGAGGATTTGAACCCTCCACAGGTCGACAAACCTGTGGTGAGTGAGGGCAAGTCTGTACCCCCAGTACCCTACAACATCCTGCTACCTAAACCCTTGCCCGAATCACCTATCGACCTACCCCACTCTGTGACTAAGGATGTTGAGACTGTTAAGCCTACGGGTAAAAAGCCCAAGGCGAAACCCTTTGTAAATGCCAAAGGAAAAAAGAATGCACGTTTGATTTTGTGGATGGAAAGGAATAAGCCAAAACCTCCTGTCGATCCAAACCCTATCATGGTGAGTGAAGACTCCGATTTGGAAGTAGAGAGTTTCTTTGCTAGCGAATACCCCTATTCGCAAGGTTTGTGTGCCGAACCCTCATATGACTTTGTGTCAAACCTTCCCCCTTTCCTACAAAACGACCCTAAATACCCAGGCATTAATTTGCCTTGTGAAGACCCCAGTCATCTATCTAAATCCTCTCTTGCTCTGTCAAAACCTACAGTGCCACCATGTGATCGATGTAGCTCGTGGTTAAAGAGATATTATCTGGATATTCCTATTCGACAGTCAAGAATTCACTCTTTGGAGGACCAAGTTGCACTACTTACCAGTCAAAAGGTTAAGTTACAAGCCATGGATAAGAAACAAAGGATGACAGACTCTATCTTGTTTAAAAATGTGGAATCAACTACAACGGTCGTGAATTCTAAGTTGGCATAATTTGAGCAGCCTCACACAGGTTTGTTTTGATATTGCTTGTTTATATAACAAATTCGAATTCGTTTTTAAATAGTTTTGTTTACAACATTGGTTGCTCTGTTACATTGTATGCATTTTGTACATAACTATGCTTTGACTAAATCGAAGTTCGTTTTCCCAGTTTAGCTTCGATTGGATTTTCATCGATTTGATTGATATTGGTGTGGATTTGATTTGTTTAAATTTAGTTAAAATGGATGCTCTACTGTCAATTGAAGTTGTTTGTATCTATTCTAGATAGGAGTTGTTTCTCATTTTTCAATTTTCAACACAATTGTATTCGTTTCGTTTTCGTTATAATGCATACGCTATGATTGGCAACAATTTTTGATATTGTTAATTGTTACGGTTTCATGTCCCATATGACCTTCGACCAATAGGAATACAATTAAGATTATTTTCAATATGATTCTGTTAAAATGCATCCAAATCGTTAATAGATTCAGTTCATAACGGTTATGTGAAAACCCAGCCGGTTAATTCGCATTGGTTTATTGCTAGCTCGACCATGTTATTAGTCAGATTCTTATTGAAATGAATATTCTGTTTCAATTGGATTTGTGAAATGAGATTGAATTCACGATTTGTTTCTATATCAAACTCAGTCGTGATTTGTTTTGATTATTTACCCAGTTTGCAAGTATCATTTCTGTCGATTCTATTATGGTTATGATCACAATTAATCGATCCTGTCTGTTGACTGTGCAAGGATCAATGATCAAAATTTATCACGAATTAGGTTTGGTTGATGCTGTTACGTATGATTTCGTTTACACATAATTGAAACAGTTTTTTTCCATTTGTGTATTCGATTAAATGATATGGATCTTTTCTTATACCATTATAGCTATAACGAGTGGAAAATGGTTGTGTTGGATTAGATCGTATCACATACGATATGACTCATCATTGATTTCAATTGGATATGAAACAGTCTTGTTATTGTTCGACTCGATTTTATGGTAACAGAAAATCAGAGTATTCATACCCTTGTTTTTGATTGAATCACTTTTGATCCTGTTTAATGTTGAATAATAAAATCATTTGAATCTTGAGTGATTCGTTTTAAGTGATCATTGGAAGAAAATTGGTTTTGATACTTTTAAAAGATTTGATTTGATTTCAATTCTGATCCTGTATGTTATTTTAGACTAGCTACAGAATCAGATGATTCTGTAGCTAAGTCTGGAGGATTAGATTTTTATTTGTTTTGCTAATAAAATATCTTTCTAACTTGTTATTTTTGGTCTATTGCAGATGAATTCGAAATTGCAATGGATTTGATGAGCAGTTAGAGGATATTTGAAATGTTTTAGTTTCCTAGTTTAGTTGATTTTGGGAATATCTTCCCAAATTATGTAAACAGTTTGATACTATCCACAGGGAGGTTTTACCCTGTGGAGAAACTTATAAATACTTATTATTTTTGTAATAATGACATCCTCATTCATGGGAGAACAAGGATATGGAATTTTAATACAGACTGAGACAGAATATGATATTCTGCTACAGATTTAGCTTCTCATTATATTAATATTTTGTTTTATGTTTATGTGTATCTATTTGCATTGGGTTAATCACTACTTTAGCTATCTTAATCTGCTGCAAATGATATAATTTAATCAATATAATCCATATCTGATTTCTTCCAAATATTTAAAAGACATAGCAATTTCTTGATTCAATTTGTGAATGACAGATTTTTCTTCTTCATTGATTGGATTATTAAGTATAAGTTTTTGCATAACAGGTTTCCCTTATTGCAGAGATTTATAAATCATATAATTTTTATGATTTTTTATGTCTTGTTTGTCCTGCAAATAACTCAAAGATCAGCGCAGCCTATCATTTACGAGAAGCTTCTGGAATCAACCAGTGTGAGTTTCCTTCCTCCGACCAGCTTCGAAGTCATCATACACAGGACAAATCTGGAGCGTTTCCAGGTCAGTTTGTTATTTGTTATATACATTTATTAGTAGTTTAGTTTAAATATAAGTATAGTTAGACATATATGTGTGTTTAGTATATTAGATTGTTTTATTTTAGTAAGTTTTATTTCTTGTTTATAAAATTATAAAATCAAAAAAGGAAACAGAAATACCTCTCGCTGTCTTAGGACAGAAAGCACTTGAGTTTTATAGGTTTTATTTAAATCTGCCAGTTGTAGATATTGTATTTTTGTGAATATTATATATTTTGTAGATAAGTTGTATTTCTGATAGTAGTTAGACAACTAATTAATAGAGTTAGTATAAGTAGTAATTAGTAGATTGTGTATATATAGTTATTAGAATAGTTTACTTTTGTTTTAGTTTTAGTTTGTTTTAGTTTGTTAATTAGTTAGTATATTAGTTTGATTTATTTAGTAGTAGTTTGTTTTATTTAGTTAGTTTAGTTTATTCTATTTTAGTTTGTTTGTTTTATTTAGTGTTAGTTGTTTTATTTGTTTTAGTTAGATTAGTTAGTTTAGATTAGTTTTCTCTTTGGTTTTCTTAAGACCTTAGAACGTCCAACGGAGCCGTTAAACCCGTCAGGGTGGTTCATTCCAAACGGCTTGGGTTATTAGACAACTCCGGACCGGTTCCACTCTCTCAGTGGACAGATGGTCAATTTCGCCTGTCAACACCTCCAAAGTATGAGGCCAGAATCAGTGACAGCCGAAATACTTTGTAAACTGTGTGTGTGTGTGTCAGCAACCAGGAGCGCACCTAATCAGAAACATGTGAACAACCAGGCATCTGCAGAACATCATATTAATTCTGAGGTAGGAATTCCCATACTCAAATCACAGATGGATGACATTATAAGAATAGGTCATGGCCACCAATCATACACTGTGGATCCACGCCGTCAAAATATATCATAGCCACCAGGAATACACTGTGGATCTATGCAAGAAAATTCAAACTGAGATGACATAGCCACAAGACATACAAAGTGGATCTATGTTTCACAAATTATATATATTCCATTGCAACCTAGACAAAGAGATGATATCCAGGGTCTTCAATCCTGTCGCCCAAAAGTACAAATCTAATCATGTGATTACATGTGTTGAAGTTGAACATGGTAGAAACCACTTGATTATCGGTCATTGATGAAACAATGAACAAGTGTGAGGGAAATCACCATTAATGTCAATGACTCCCAAGGTACACTAGTACAATCCTTCGAATGTGAATGAATGAGTTGAGGTCGAACATTCGACGAAATCTTTCGATCAGGGGTCAATGATGTAAACCCACTGTCAAAAGAGAGGAAACCTTCCATTGAGGCATGTAAGTTCCAAGGTACCAAAGAATTTCTAAGTCTTGTTTTTGGATAATGAGATGAAGTCGACGGAACAAAACTCATCACATGAGGGCCTTGATGTATCCCCCATCAATGACATGAAATGAGTAACAGATTTTGAAGGTGAAACAAAGTATGATGTAAGTTGGACTGGACATAGGGAAGGCCGACATGGAGAGAATGGACAACTACAGATGGCTGACTCAATAGAGGTTTCAAATGAACTTCTCTTGAACATATGAACGACACGACCAATGATTTAGAAGCATTGACTCAGAGATGATGTAGGGTATGACCTTGTAGAAAATCGAATGAGAGACAAATGGATTTCCCAAACCAACTTCAAATAATGAATAGGGGGTGTCATGTTCAAGAGCGACACTTACTGCCAATTAATATGAATACGAGAACACATCCTTTTCCCAAATTTCCCCCCACCATTTCTAGCGAGTACCTCTTTATTTTTACTCAAGCTTGAGGAGGATAACATATGCTTGTTGATATAAGCTTATCCTTTGGATAAGTCCTTCGGAGTATGTTTAACGAACCCTAGGAAGGACTGGTTCGGTCCCATGACGGGTCTGTCGATGTTTATTTAACGATTCCAAAGATAGAAAACTCAAAGGTTTTTCATGATTATAGAGTCTAGAAAAACACTTAAAAGAGAACTCTCTCAGTTCCTTTTTCGTAAAATAGTCTGATGAGACCGAAAAAGAGATAAATTATTGCCCAACAGACGCTTTCTTCATATACTTTAATGAGCATGAAAATAGCAAGGTTGTTCGACTATCTTTTCATGTTTAGAGAGTCTGAAAAGAGCTTAAAGAGGAATCCAAGGGGTTTCCTTTTGCATATCACCTTGTTGAGCCCGAAAAGGTGATAAAAGTGTGATCGATCACGTTCTCATGTATTTTCGAGCATGAGAATGGACAAGGACCCAACTCAAGGTTTTGTACAAAAACCATAAAAAACAATCAAAACATGCGAAGAAGAAGAAAAAATATCTGCATCCCTGTGCATGAACATCGAAGTTGTTACGCCTGCAAAAGTTGTACTCAAAAGGGCATTAGGCATTAGGTTTTAATAAACAAACAATTATAAAATCCAATAAAATGGTAAAAGTAAATATAAAGGGGTAAAAACTCTTTTTACCATATCATTTTAACTTTACCAATATTTGAGCCCAAAAGCCCCTCTTTTACCCTTGAAATTCAGCATTCGATTGCGGGAGTTATGAGCATCCATTCGACAAACCATTAGCGGCAGTGAGGTAAGCTCCTTGTTCTCTACCTTTTCATGGTTTAATTTTTCATTTTCATTGGCAAAAAACATAGTTTTGAGTTGGTTTTGGGGGCTAAAGTCACGCTCACCATTCTTGCAGGTGAGCCACACAGGACCTGCGAGAATGATGCATTCTTGCAAGTGACCCCAAAGGCGCCTGCGATAACCTCGCACTGTGCCTAAAGGGCACCTGTGAGAACCGCAAATTGGAGAATTTTTTTTAAATTTTTCCTCAATGAAAAGATACCAACTGTTGAATAGAGTTATTAACTTTCTTCTTGTGCTTCTTATGTAGGTATTCAGCCATAACCATGGTTCTAGAATGGCGTGAAAGGGAGCACGAAGAATATGATGCCATTTCCGGAAATCACTCGACCATTGTTTCCGCTTTATGAAATTGTGGTCTTCTGGAGTTCTTTCGTATCCTGGGCATGAGGGCCCAAGTGAGGTTATTGGAGTACCTTGTGCATATGTGGGATCCCGACCAGAAAGTATTCCATGTAGGGGTCCACACATTGTCCATGGATATTGAGGACATTTACTTATTGACAGGACTATCACGGCATGGGTACCACATGAGCCTGACTGGTAGTAGAGGTGGTGGACTGCCCATGAGTGAGTATTGCCGCTTACACTGTGCTCCAGAGGGAGAGAGGAGCAAAGGGAAAGTATCCATTTGGGGAGTGCGGGATTTGACCCTCTGCACTATTCTGTTCACCATTTCTCATATGGTTGGGAGCACTTCTCCTCACATGGCTCTCCAGAGCTACTTTCAGTATGCCATAGAGTGTACTGAGCCTCAGGTTTTTAACTGGGTAGATGCAGTGCTTCACAGCATGAAGAGGCAGTTGACCAAATGCAGGTGAGGTGACCTGAATCAATTTGGGTACGTGTCTTTGTTGGTGTCCTTCTTTTTCAATAGGGTTCCTTTAATGAGGCTACAGGTTGAGTGGGATTTACTGGATCCAACAGATCTAAGAATGCTGAGGTGGTGTCAGTTCATGGCTCAACATGTGGTTGGACCAATTATCAAATATAATGATACCTTCTTCTACTGGTTGCGACCACAGATGCTGATGGTTGATGATTATGCTTATGCCAGGTTGGATTTCCGAGGAGATACGGACTTGGTCCTACCCGATGGTGCTCAGTGGGGGAAACTTGGTAAGTAGTACACATTTTTTCTTTTTAAATGTTTTTTTGAATTTTATCATATGCAAATGTTTTTTTAAATCTTCATCCAAGGTCTAAATAGAAAATTATTTTTTGGTGACACAGACATGGGACCTTACTGACCTCCTGGTACTTCTCCTATTCAGCGGCGAGGAGAGGTGGTGCCAGTACCATGATGGGACACCGAAGATTATGAAGCGGTGGAACAAAACCTAGAGGGTTTGACAACAAATATTCTAGACATGCCCCTTGGAGAGGTTCCATGACATTATCAGCGTCATACAGTAGGAGTTTCAGAGTCCATTGGCCGACTGCTTTGTAGGGTTTCCCAGGCAGTCGTGTGTTACTGTGAACATCATCCATGACATCACTTTGTAGAAGCTATGAGCTTTAGTTTTTGAAATTTTGGTCCTCGGACATAAATTTTTTGTAAAAACTCTTTTGATCATTATATATACATACGGATTCTATCGGTTTATCTTGTGTTGTGTGAAAATTGATGTGATTGATTTATAAATGATCCAAATGTCTGTCTAATACATATTTATCCAATGCATCAGTTAATCTATTTAGACATCTAGGAATATGTTGATATTCAATATAATTAAAATAATGTTCCAAGAGGCGAATTTGCAAATACACCCATAACAAAGTAGGACTTCGAATAGTATAGACATTACTTAACTGTAGTACTACAAGCTGGGAATCAAGTCACACAACCAAATGACGGATTTCGAATGAGATAGCATCAATCAACAATTCGATAACGACGCTATACTCTGCAATATTGTTGGTTGCACAGCCAAGAGACACAACACGTAAGGAGACAAGTTCATTTGTAGGGACGTAAATTGCCCATGCAATGGAAGCAAGGTTCTGAGTACTATGGCTAGCTCCATCAACGAAGCCAATGTAGGGTAGGGAAGACTCTGACATCTGGAAATCAAACACAATGTCACATAAGGGCAGAGACTAGATAACGACAAAAGCAGGCTACAGTAACACACAAGAAGTATGATACAATAAAAATACAAGTACTCATGCACAAGTGATTTTATGCATAGTACTTCAAGTACAACCCATTTTTGGGTTTACTCAAAGGGATACCATCGTAATCTACTAACTCATAAGCCTCTTTTTCCAACACTCATCTAACGATATAAGGACCTCGCCACATGGCTTTGAATTTTCCAGCTCCTAGCATATCTCGATCTTGTTCATAGAGGAGAACGAGATCTCCTTTGGAGAAAATGCGAGGCTTGACATGTTTGTCGTATTGGGCCTTGACACGTTTTTTCTGGGTTTCTATGAATAGGGTAGCATCGCATCGAGTTTCTTCTAATCACATAAGATACAATAGATGTTCTTCCTCTGCAAAAGTGTTTGGTAGGAGTTCAACAGCTAGTTTTAAAGAGGGTATCTCGCATTCAATCGGGAGAATGGCTTCGAAACCATAGACTAACCGAAAAGGTGTAAACCCAGTAGCGGACTTGACGGATGTCCGGTAAGCCAACAATGTCGAAAACAACATTGTGTGCCAACTTGTTTTGTGAATCCCTATCATTCGTCGGAGCATAGTTATGATAACTTTGTTAATTTCTTCGACTTGGACGTTAGCTTGTGGGTAATAGGGCGTTGATTTTTCATGGCGAAGACCCAAATTTTCAGTAAGTTCAGACATCATAAAGTTTCTAAAGTGGCTACCGTGATCAGTGACGATAGCCTGGGGAACACCAAAACGAGCTATGATGTGATTAAAAATGAATAATGCTACAGTATTTCTAGTGTTGTCAAATTTCAGCATCGCCTCGGCCCATTTCATAAAGTAATCTACGGCTACAATAATCTATCCATGCCCCCCGACTGAGTGGGGGTGACATGTCATGAAATCGATGCCCCATTTCGGAAAAGGACCAACGGAGACCACAGGGTGAAGAGGAACAAGATGTGAGCGTATCTTGTGATTATAGGCCTGGCAAGCATAGCATTTTTGAATGACGATTATGCAGTCATTAAATAAAGAAGGCCAAAAATACCCTTCTCGTAAAATCTTTTGGGTAGTAGCATACCCAGACATATGAAAACCACATGCTCTAGAATGGTAGTCATTCAGATCTTTGTCAGCTTCGTCGAACATTAGGCAGCGTCAAAAAATGGAGTCAATCCCCCGACGATAAAGAGTATCCTCAAGGATAATATAGTGACGGGCTTGGTATTGTATTCGACGTCGGTCAGTACTAGACAAAGTTGGATGGAAAGTCTAGGTTTGGAGATATATGATGATATCACCATACCAAAGATCATCATAGCTGATGAGGAAAAGGGATTCATCGGGTAATGAATCAGCTGCTACATTTTTCATTTCAGAATATGGAAAGTCGCATATCAACTCAGCAAACACTAAGGACTTCTTGGACTTGGTGCGTTTGAATTCCAAGTCAAACTCCTGGAGTATCATGATCCATTTGGAGTATTTTCCCCCTAGCAATTGACGTGTAAGAATGTGTTGCATAGGGTTGTAGTTAGAAATCACTATAGTCTTGTGAAAGAGGATATAGTGCCGGAAGTGTTGGACATCTTGGATGGCTGCCAAAGCCATTTTTTCAACATGTAAATACTTGGTTTCGGTAGGCATTAGACTTCAACTCAGGTAATAGATAACATGTTCATCGTTAGCATCGTGCTCTTGGATGAGAACCATACCAATGGTGTAATCTGAGGCTGCAAGGTAAAGGAAATAATCGCAACTATAATCGGGGGGAAAAAGAAGCGAAGCACGTGTTAGGGACAATTTAAAAGCTTCGAAAGCGTTGTTTGCAATGGTATCCCATACGAATGCAGACCCCTTTTTGAGGAGCCATGTAAATCCACGGGTGATCTCTGCATAATTTGGGATAAAATGACGAAGAAAGTTTTCTTTTCCCTACAAAATTTTTAACTGGCGAAGTGTAGAAGGAGGAGGGAGATTAAGGATAGCCTCAACCTTTAAAGGATCCACCCTGATGCCTTGATGCGAAACAATAAAACCTATAAGTCAGTCAGATTCAATGCAGAAAACACACTTATGAGGATTCAAACGTATACGGTAAAACCAACAGCAGACGAAAATGGCTCAGAGGTAGGTTGGATGATTGACTCAGTGCATTGAATGACCGGGTAAATCATCCAGATATGGTTGCACAATGTCCTTGATATCATGGAAAGCATAAGACATAGCGCATTGAAAATTTGCACCAGCATTCTTGAGACCGAAGGAGAGTTTCCGATAGACAAAAGTGCCCCAAGGACAAATAAAAGCAGTTTTATGTTGATCCTCAGGAACAATGTTGATTTGATTATACATGGAGAAACCATCCATCAGAGAGAATATTTCACTGCCGGCACAATCGTCGACAATATGATCGACGAAGGGGGTAGGAAAGTTGTCTTTGGGACAAGCTTTGTTGATATCCCTATAATCAATGCATACACGGATTGTGCCTTGTTTCTTGTCAATCGGGACAATATTGGAAACTCAGTCAGTGAGGGCCATCAGGTAAATAAAGTTGGCTTTGAGAAGTTTCTCAACTTCGAGCTTGATAGCAGCCGCTTTACATGGGTGAACTGGATGAAGGCGTTGCCGGACAGGTTTAGCGTCGGGGTATGTATTGATCTCATGTATCACAATGTCGGGGTCGATACCTGACATTTCTTCGTAGCTCTAGGTGAAGATGTCATGAAACTCTTTGAAAAAGGACGTGTAGGTGACGATTTCGTCAGGGGAACATGAAGCTCCGATATGGACATTTTCGACGATTCCAGGTTTGATGGATATGTTGAGGGGAATAGTGGGTGAGACATTGCTTTAGTTCCCTTCGGAAAACACATCGTGTGTGGACTTGGGAAAGGTTGAGATGATGACAATGGTCGATGGGGTTGAGATCCATTGGTAGTTATCATAGGTATGTTGCTCCAGGAAGAGGATGGAATGATGATGTCCATCATCCCAAGGGGTGTCCTCCATGATAGACATGATCATCTCATCTGTGGGAAAAATGACATGGAAGGGATCTGGAGATAACTCACCAAGAGAGGGGGTAAAAGGGGTTACTAATTGAATGGCCTGATAGGTGGATTCAACTGGAATTAACGACATTTTTTCACCGTAACGAAGATGATCTCCAGGGTCAGGTACTATCCATGGGTTGTGAGATGTAGGAATTCCATGAATTGAGGTGGAGATCATGTTGATGGAAGCAACAGATGAGCTTGGAGGATCGGGTGGTGGAATGGGGAAAGTACCCATTAATGAAGAGTCTTTGAGAAGGCCTACATGGACATTCTCATAACCCGCTGGGGTTTTAGCGATGAATGGTACGTTTCCAGTATGGGTATCGGAGTTAAAGAAGGCTAATTGGTCGACGGTGACTACCTTCCCTTGATGTGGGAAACGTACCACACGAAAAAGGGTCGACACAACTGTGCGTATGGAATCGATCTAGCTGCGGCTAAGTAGAAGGTTGTAATCAAGGGGAGTGTCAAAGATTTCCACTTCGAGTTGGACCATTTTTCCTTCCAACATGATGGGCAGCAAAGGAAGGACACCGTAGGGCTTAAAACCAGAGCCATTGAAGGCTTTGAGAGTGTTCTGGGATTCATTCAAAGAGGGAGAGCCAATGGATTTCTACCAAGTAAGAGACATGATACATGTTGAGGCACCCTCGTTGATAACGGTTTGGCAAATGTTTTTGTCAAAGACAATCACTTGGATCTAGAATCACTTGGATCTGGAAAGCGAGTTGAGGGGGTAACTGTGGAATGTGATCTTCCAAGTCAAAAATTATAAAATTTGTGTTCGTCGGGTTGATTCCGCCAATAGCTTTCAACAGTGCCTTATGTTGTGTGGGACAACTTTGAAGGACTTTGAGGGCTAACATCGCAGAAGGTGCTTGGGCCAGATATTCAACAATGTTGTAGTTCTAGGCAACATGAGCATGAGGATTGAAAGTCGATTTTCGAACGACGCCTTTTGGGGGGGGTCAAAGAACTGTGTCGAGGCTCGATCATTCGAGATGAAGAGGACCATTAGTAGGTGGAGTCACGGGAGAGGGTTGTACCAATGAAGGAGGTAGGTCATCAACCTTCTCTTTAGAGGGAGAATAATCTTTGGCTCGAGTGGTCAGTGCAATGTCGTTCTGCTTTGAATTTACAATACACATCAATACATAGGATGTAGTATAAGGTGAGGGTTGGTCATGAATGACCAATTGAGCCCGTTATTGAGATGGGAAGGGTTGGGACAAAATGACCGGAGCAGGGGGTTTTGGGGCTCCTTGAAGGAACTTAGTGACCTCGACGCGTCGTGGACAATCCTTCGTGTAGTGATCATCACCACAGATAAGACAAGGGTATCGAGGTTTGCGCTTATCCCTATCGTCAACAGGTGGAGTTTTGGTTCGCTCTGTGTGAGAAGTATTTTTGTCCTCCTTATTCTTACCCCTTCCCTTTTTGGATTTGTTTTTACCAGCTAGGGTAGATTGAACTGCATTTACCTCAGAAGTCTTGCTGGTGGGAGGGACAGGAGACAGAGCATTTTGAACATTAGAAGAAGCAGGTTTGGGGTTGGCGCTTGAGGTGGAATGTGGTTGGGCATGGAAAGTTCCAATCACACTGTCGGTTGCATGAGAAGCAACTGGAGTAGTTGAAGTGGCGGAAGTGGAAGGATGAGGTACATCAGGTAGTAAGTCGTAAAGGGTACTCGTTTGTGAGTAAACGAGGTCAAGGTATTGAGCACGAATTATGGCCTACTCTTCCATGACTACTCCACCCATGGTGATGTCATGACTGATGTCATTCACAAATGATTTTTTGAACCACTTTGCTAGCCAATGATCGGGGATTTCGATTTTGATGAGACGTCGTCTCCGTCGCCACTCATGAATGTGATCGGATATATGAGTGGATTTGCTTTGTTTGAAAGAACTCAAAATCTCGGTCCCCATTTCATAACGGATCGATAACTGGTAGTGGGTGAGGAAAGCCATAGCTAGGGTGTTGAAGTCAGGGAAGAAACCTCATGGTAATTCTATATACCACTTCGCAGCAGAACCTATGAGGATTCGTTGAAAAAGACGTAAACGAATAGAGTCATCCATCAACGAATTAGATGAGCACCAGAGGTGAAAATTCAGGATGTGATTGTTCGGGTCCTTTCCCACTTTGCCGTCAAATTTAGGGATGTCCGATGGTAGCTTGGCTGGTATAGCAGGCCATTGGGGAGAGTGACAAATTGGATCATTTAAAATCCTTGACAAATCTGGAAGATCCAAAGTGGCCAAGAAGGGTAATTGTCGATTCACATGCGGGTACTGGTGGCTTTGGGGAGGAAGCCTCGTTGGTAAACCAGTTGGACCATAAGCAGTCTGCATACAATGTGAAGACCCAGGCAGATTCGGTGGTGGTTGGAGAGGATAGTAGCTCATGGGATTGTATCCTTGAACAAGGATGTGAGTTTGAGCATTTGATCCCCAAATAGGATTGGACGTACCAGGATATGGTTGGCCTATACTAGGGGGTATCACGGATGTAGCTGGAAGTTGTTGCCCCCCAGTTAATTGAGGAGTATGTTTTATTAGATGATTCCAATACTGGGCCAAGGATGGAGGTATTGTTTGTCCATAAGGTGGAGTTTGTCCTCCTATCAAAGGTGGTGTTCCAATTGGGGGCAACGTTCCAATTGGGGGTTGTGTTCCAATTGGGATTTGCGTTCTAATGGGAATTTTCCCTCTGAGAGGAAGTTGAGTCATACCTCCTTGGTGAAATTGTCCACCAATGAGAATCTGGTAATTTGGTGTGAATGATGGAAGAGTGCCACTAGGATTAAGACTACCATTGGAGGATGAGAACGGTCCTCCAAAAGGATATTGAGGGAGTGTCGGAATAAAATTGGGAAGAGAGTGCCAAGAAGAAGAGGGACCACCAGGAGAGCCGGATGGGGTGTGTGTAGGAGTGGGAACGGAAGCATTCAATGCACGATATCCGAGCAGTAGTGTTGGGGTGACACTGGGCATACGCAGTGTGCCGATGGGGACTTAGCTAACTGCGGTAATCCCGATGTGAATACTCGTAGTATCTGTGTGATGGGCCATTTCTATAGGGATGGTCAAGATGTGGTCAGATTACAGGGTGTCTGTACCAGGAAAATAATAGGTAGTAGTAAATAGTACTACCTTTGGGTTAGAGGTTTCAGAAATCACAGGTGAGATGATGCTTTCAATGCCTGATCCTGCACCAAAAAGGTCCCATCTAAAAATGCCCATAGACCAAAAAGGATATTTGCCTTCTATTCCCGGAAAGGGTCCAACCGGTGATCTAGAAGACACAACAACTAAGTCTCCAAAATAATTCACTCGCATAAACTATCGCTCAGAATCAGGGTGAATTCGAAAGTCCTCTCGAGTATTGGTAATTCAGAAATGTTCTAGAGAGTTAGTTCATTCCACTTGTGGTGTGGTAACGTATTGGACTTCACTTTTCTGAGGAGAGCCCTCAGGTGATCTTGTAGGAAGGGGTTGAGAACCTCCCAGATGCTCTAGAGATAATCCCTGCATTCTACATGAATGATGTGGAGGATCTATTGTGAATGAGTTACAAAATTACGAAGAAAATCGTATGGTCAACTTGGGTAAACAAACAACACGCGCTAGTAAACAAAATCTAGGAAACAATACCAAGCAAATAAGACCTTCTCATTCCGAAGTCACTAGTTGGTGATGAAATCCAACATCACAACAATGAGACGAGAAGGGGCGGGGCTAGGGTGGAAAAGTTAAGTTGATGACCTACTTAATGGACTTACACCCTGGTGTAAGCTCCCACACATAATCGTGGGTATACCCTCCAAGGAGCCTGAGTGATTTTGGCCAACGTCGACTCCAGGTACTGTGAAGACTTGCCCCTTCACAGTCACCTTGTGTAAGAACCTAGAAAGATAGGCTGCTAAGGTTACCACCGACAACAATAAAGCCTAGGGGGACATTCGACAGTCCAATCCACATGCAAGGGCAGGGTATCTAGCCTGAAATCAACTCAAAAGGCTTCCACTCATCATTATGGGTATACCTCCAAGTGACCCTTGTAATACATGCAATCTCTACACCAATATCAACAAAGCAGGGTGAGTAACTCTGTCAATATCAATGTGACCTCGTGTTTGACCCTTGTGTGAGAAGGGCTTCCCAGGACAAGATGTTGTAAATGGAATTTGACACTCCTTAACACAAGATCCTATTGTGTTTTTTGTGTTTTGGAGAGTGTATCTCTCTACCTATTCCAAAATGCTAGCCTAGCTAAATGTTGGTGTAATAGAGCCCTAGAAAAGAGTTACTAGTTAAATTTTACAATTGTGCAATATTATTAAGGGTTGTTGTTACTCAAAGGAAGTGGAGATGAAACTGATGTTGTATGAGACTCTGACCGAACGATGCATAGATAGGAATGAAATATATAAATTTTCGGTCAATGAATCCTATGTACAGGAGGGAAAGAGAAGTTTTTCGGATCAATCTTGAACTACGATACACAATTTCCTTTAAAATGCAATTGCAATGAATCACGCAACAATCAAAATTCTCTATTGTTTCTTTTTCAATAATTTCAACAATTCATTTTCAATGTTTTCGAAAATGATTTTAAAGAAAAACGTTGTTCACTTTTCAAAAAGGACCTACACCATGATGGTGAGAGTGAAGAAAACCAAAAACTAATAAACAAGCAATAGACAAAAACCCAAACCAATCTTTCAATGGAAACAAAAATAACAAGCAGACCAAACTAGTCTTTTAAATTGCATGAGAAAAGTGATCTTCCAAATAATGAGAAAATGATAAAGACAAAGGATCCCAACTTTCAAACCGATCATCGGTTCTTAACCAAACGAGCACTCAGATTCCAAAATTAGAGAGTATATCTTTGTCGAGAAAAGTCGAGAAATGAAAGTCGAGAAAAAATGGATAGGAAGAGCCTTTGATTTCCTAAGAATGATCATGCACAAAATCCGAAGACAAGAAAACATCATCCAATGGTCCAATAAGCTCTTTTCAGGCACCTATACTGATCTGGGCAGCTGAACATGCAAAAATATTAAATCCAAAATTTTGAAAAGAGGGTTCGCAGGCTAACAGTGTTACACAGTGCGAGAATGGGTCATTCTCACAGGCTAGCTTTGAGAAGAGTGCAAGAACCTTGCACTGGACCTAAAAGCAGAGTGAAAACTCAATATATTCTCACAGGCCATTATGGGGTGCAGTGCGAGAATGTCTGAAACTAAGCAAATTTTTGGAAAAAGACAAAACATTTGAAGGGGATTCTGGACCCAGAGAGTCTATCAGGGTATCCTGAATACTCAAACATTGATATGAATGGAGAAAGGTAAGGCAAGAAAAAATTCCCAAGGAAAAACACCAAAAACCACAAAGAAAACGGGTTGTTTCCCCAGTGGAGTCGCCAATTTTGTTATTAGACTAATCGGTAGGTGCAGACACTAACAAATCTCCCTAGATCTTGCTTAACCTTTTCCATCAGAATTTCATCAATATATAGGAGAGGATGAGATGGTTACTTGGATAAGAATGATCCCACAATATCAGGGAAACCAGTACAAATATAACCATTCGAATTCCAACGCATTCTCTAGAAGATTCCCTTCTAGAACCATTGAGACATCATCTTTTTCCAAGCTTTAGAACAAGTTCGCACCCTATCTATGTAGCATAGTGTGAGAAGTTCGCACCCTAGCTGAAGGCAGCCTGTGAGAATGGGTCATTCTCGCACCCTAGGATATAAGAAACCTGCAAACTCTCTTCAAAAATATGTTTTATGGGAAGATATGAATGTCACTTTTCTCAGGAGAAAGTTCTTATTAGGATCCTGAGTACACCATCATCAATACACCATCAAGATGACCAAAATCATGGGTAACAACCCATGATGAATTGACAGGTTGGTATGACCTCTTCCACCTTTCGTTTCGTCCAAGTGGATAATCACACCAACCATGGTTTAACATGTCTAATTGGTTGCAGTTTACACTTATCAATAGTTTGAGGGGCCACATAACTCAAATTACAACCCGGGTCAATTAAAATAAAAACTAGATCATTGGTGATCATACCTTCTAGCTCCACTACTGAAGCTTGGTGGTCGGCTTGATTATTGTCCAAGGCTACATAAATTTGTGTCATGCTCCTAGCCACATAATTGGAGGTGGAATCTTCTTGGATATTGTAGACTCTCTTACTGTTATGTTTCCTATGTGGTAAGTCCCTCAATCGATGATCTTCTCCACAATCCTAGCATTTTAAGGGTTCCATCTTTAGGTTATCAAACTTTTCTGGGACTGTCTTAAAAGGTTTATTTCCACTTTGAGAGGGGAAATGTTTTTGATATACACTTCTAGTAGGAAGCCTCGTTATAGAATCTTTTCCATAGTTCTTAAATCTTGAGGATTTAAACCCCTTCTTCTAGAATCCTGAACTACTCTTCTTCTTCTAGTCCTCATGAGGTCTTGTCTTACTCTCAAACTGTTCATAAAAATACCTCACCTTCTAGATAGTTTCTTCTAAGGTCTTTGGTTTGTCGAACTCAATCCTGTCTTGGTAGGTCTAAGGTAACCCCCTAATGAACTACTACATTTTTACCTTTTCATGTTTTATGTACGATACATACCTCAGTAGTTCAAGGAATTTATTGACAAATTCATCTATAGTCAGTTGCCCCAACCTGAGTTGATAGAAGTTCTTATTCTTCCCATCCATGCATATCTCTTACAGATATTGCTTCCTAAAGTATTTCACAAACTATTTCCATGACAGATCCTTCTTATGGACTCCTTTCACATTCCTAAGGTCTTCCCACCAAATGGAATCCCTTCCATTCAGGTTAAAGATGGTTATTCGAGCCTTCAAGTTTTCAGAGTAATCATGGAATCTGAAGTCTTTATTTAAACCAAGAAGCCAAACTTCATCCTCTTCTCCCATCCTAATCTCTCCATCGAAAGAGCGTGGTTTGGCTTTCTTGAATTCTTCAGGATCATGATTTTTGGAATGCTTCCACTTCTTTCTTTTCCTTTGAGAATGTGAGCTTGCTCTGCTACTAGAAGATCCTTCAGATTTGCCATCTTCCTTTCCATAGGACTCTATCGATGAGTGTCCCCTGCCTCCAAGTTGGGCCTTCTTCGAGGCATTTCTCCTAGTGTGGTCACTTATGGAGTCATGCTTTTAGATATCAGGTGGACTTTGACTTCCCTTCTTACATCGTCGAACCACATGACTGGTTGTGGGTTCATGCAGTAGTTTCCTCTATATGTCGGACAAGATTTGCAGCAAGATTGCATTAATTTATGTTTTTTTTTCTTTCTCCTTTATCAATCTCTCGTTGTCAGCCTTGAAAATTTGTAATTCGGCCTTGAGGCTCCTTATAGTTTCAACCATATCTGGAGGGGTTTCCACCACCCCCCTTTCATCATATTCTTTGTCTCTATTGTGGGAGCCATCCCCCACTTCATGACACATCAACATCCTTTAGTATTGAAGTTTTCTCATGATTTACCAACTACTCGAGTGCTAACAAAACACTTATTGTTAGCTAACAGTGTATTAGTTTATGAACAATACACAGTTCAAATTTATTAAATGCATAAACATAATAGAAAGTTTCTTTCTTTTCTTCAATAAAATTGTTAACCATAATTTTTAAGGAGGCCAGATAGAGTGTCTCTGTTAAAAGTACTATAAATATGGTTTTTAAGAAACTCTTCCATGAGCCCAAGTAGGATAATAGTTGTCACCATGCTCTGATACCAATTTGTAACACACCTAATATGGGCGAGAAATAAAAAAATATTTCATTCTCTTCTCAGGAACAAATCCTCTCTTTTAACGGTTCCTAAATTGGAAAGTCGGGGAATCAACCTGAACTCCTAGCCACTGGGTATTATTACTCCTAGAGCTAAAGAAACTCTTTGAATCCCTACTGGAATATTCAATACATATCCATAGGTCCTTTTATGAAAACTATGCTCGCACGAATAAGCACTGGGTGTGAGTTCTCTCCACGTGACCACCTACTGTGACCACTCACCTAACCAAAAGGCACTTCGTGACTTCACATGTCAGGTAATCACACGTGAGCCAACCCTGACTCTCAGACTCTCGAACTCTTGAACTAGAGCCTAGCACATGCTATCTCCTCTGTTGGCCTTCACCAATGTGACCTCCACCTATGACCCGAGGCCAATCTCATGAGAGCTTCATGACTTCGTTTGTCGAGTATTTTTGTGTGAGACAAACTTGACTTTATTGATTTTACACTCATCTCAGATCGATGGTCCACCTCTTTCCTCAATCCAATGGCTTAGATCAACTCATGAGTTCACACTTTGCGAGTCCTCACAACTCTTCCTTTGACTTCCCCGAGTCATGAGTCAGTGAAATGCTAATCTCTCACCATGTGTCCTTCCCAACACCGATCACTAGGATCAACTCAACTCTTCCCCTTGAAAATCTTCTGAAGTTTGAGTTCTTTAACTCCTGGATCTACTGCCACATGTCAAATCTGACGATGGATAGTTTCGATGACTTCATAACTTGTCTCGTGCACTTTCCTTGGGATCTAATGGTTGGTTGGTCTAGGCACTCATATCTAATGGCTCATATTTGTTCTCCTATTTTCTATGCGCTCCTCCCATATGTCTCTGATATGACGATCCAGATCCTTTCTCTTGAATCAGAAGTTCATGTTTCACGACTTTGCAAAACAACCTCTTCCATTCTCCAGACTCCCAAGTTCCAATTTCCCAATGTCTCTTTCCCAACAAAAGGAATCAATGGTTCAATATTTCCTTATATCGATGGCTCACTATCTCTACTGAGATTTAGAGTGTTGAATGACTCTCATCCATTATCCTCCTTGTAGTTTTACTGGATCCAATGACACACAGATATCGATGCTTCTCCCTCCATGGATTTCTACCATCTGTCGAAGATTTCAATGACTCTTTTCCAAATAACTTGGCGTCGCCCCTTTTGAAATTTTGATTTCCATAAGGTGAATTCAACCCTCACTCCTCCTTTGAGTTCTTCAAGGCCGCTATCCTCCTTGATCTTTTCCCTTCTTCTTGACTTGGAATATATCATATATTTCAAAGGTCTTGACCTTTGATTTACTTCCTGCGATCCCTAATGTATGGGTCTCAACTTCTTCTTTCCCTCATGAGTTTACGAACTTGAAACAAGTTTGCCTTTTGGACCTCATATCTGCTTCTGAAAAGTGCTTGTTTCTTCTAATCTTGGTCCTTAGGTAATTTTGGATTCCCACGTACTCCTTGCATTAATCTGCTCACGTCAGATTGACGCTCCACGACCTTCCTCAATCCAATGATCCATATCACATCACAACTTATGGTTTCATAAGTTTAGTCGTGCCAATGTGAGATTATCCCAATGTGTGAACTTCGGTATCACCAATCCTATAATCAATGAGGGTCCCTATATATCCTTGGATCTATGGTCCAGGTCACATCGCTACTTCGGGTTTCAGAGGATTCAACCCCTTCACAATGATTACCAACATTCGTCGAACTTGCGAAGACTGAGGGAGTCGAAGAATTAATGCCTGCACCCCTTATTCAAATATAATGGTCATGACAGACCTTGGATTCTTCTGAATGGGTCTCATCCATTCATCTTCCAAAGGAAGGGATATTCCCTTTTGACACTTGAATATCACTATTATTCCTGATATTTTGTTGGCTCTGAAAGGATTAAGAGTTTTTCTCTCTTTCTCTTGAATGTAATGCTTGGAAGTTGAAATAGATGGTAGTTATGAAATCAAAGAATTCATACCTCTCAAGCAATATTTGATGTGAGTGGTCATGATGTATGCTCTCTCTATGTGCACTAACTATATTTTGGAGACTATAGTTTTGAATGTCTCCACCTCTACATATCTAAGTCAATACACTAACTCAATGATAGTATCATCCATGAAATGGGAGGAGATTTCAATTTATCTCAGGCACTGGCTCTGATGAAGGTAAAGATGAGAGTTGGTGGTCATTACCTTGATTGTGTAAACCATTGAAGGTCTTGCGATAACAATCTTCTTTTGAATACGGCTAGTTTATTTCTAGCCAGTAATAGTCCTAACTCTACTTAGTGGGATGATCTGGATTTAGTCCCTGCCTTTTCCCTATATATAGATAGGGACCTGTTCAGAGTCATCAATCGATTAAAGAGAATAAATGAAATTGATCCGTAGAATATTATATTAGGTAGGGCTCACTTTGTATCAAGGTTAGGTTTTCGATTTGGTTGGTTCATATGAACACTCTTCTATTTTATAAATGGGGGGTCTATAGGAGGTGATGACTCTAGATATTTTGTCTCTACTCCTTCCTTGTCGATAGTTGATCACCTTGATTAGATTTTAAAACTTGATTAAGCAAAATCACTTATTAATTAATCATCAAGGAGATTGAAAATGAAAAAAACTCTTTATGTGATCCTCTATCACTTTGATCTGTCTCCTCCCATGTCTAAACTGAATCTTCCAAACAATATGGAAGGGGTCACAAGGTAAATAGAGAAACTGGTGGAATTGGATCATCTACTTATTCATTTGACTCATCATATGATTCATCAACTTAGAATGATGAATTAGAATCCAACATATCATCTTCTTTCCTTGTATTTTCCCTCTCTATATGTGTTCTTGACCCTTTATGACTATCAATATATGAACCCTCTATGGATGGTGGAGGAAACGATCATTGAAGGAATGAAGGGAAGCTGGCTTGAACTAGCTGTTAGAGGCAATGGCTATCTGGAAGGGGGGATGTGACTCCCTTTGTAACTAGAGCTAGTATTGGTGGATTAGAAGGTATGATCTCTCCTAGCTCCTATGGGTACGATTAATTGTCTACTGTCTCTAACTAATGTTAGTGATGGCTCGATGAGAAATATAATCAATCAATCGTTAGAACAAAAAAAAAAAGATGGTGTTCCTAGCTATGCCTTATAGTAGCTGCTAACCTATCAGATATCTTTTCTTCCTATGATGATTATCATTCCCTTGACGAAAAACCTCTGAACTCTCGGGACATGCCTCCTCTACACCACACTTAGTGCCTATGGCTTTGGCTCTTGTAGTTGTTCCATCTTAGCCTATAGGTGCTTTTCTAGAGCATCTATTTATGTTTTTGATCTTTAGTACCATAGATCTATCCCATATAGATGCTTGTATAGTAGACTATATAGATGATTCGTATAGACAACTAATAATACAATTCTAATAAAAGAATCTAAGTAGGTATGGAATAAGAATCAAGTATTAACTTGATAGGTATGTGTATCACTGCGTATGATGTATAGGGATAATATGGGGGTATCAATATGGAAGGGATGATCTCTTGATGTAGGAGCATCATAAGTAAGCCAGCAAAGCAAGCGCAAAAGTGGAGGACAACTGGGAATGCACCAGTGCACATTTTGAAGACATTTTTAATTTGAATGAAGGAACCTTAATGTAATAGCCAGTAAGACATATTTGCATTTATGTTTTGTTATTGTAAAATAGATCTTGAGCGTTTCTCTCATTTGTCAGATATGGAGGCATTTAATTGTAATAAATGTAAAGTAGATAGATTTTATTTCCTAATAGGATATCTTAGAGCAATAGGAGGGAAAACTCATAAAAAAGACACCCTCGTATGTATGGTAGGGTATTATTATCATTCTTCTCATAGTAAGTTGTAGAGAAAGAGAATAGAGGAAAAGAGACCGTAAGATTGCATAAGTAGATAGTTGTTGCTATTGAACCCATGTAGAGGAGCACTAGAATTGATATAAGAATGCTTTGATTCCAATTTCATGGTGTTGTGATGAATTATGTTTACATCTATTGAATGGTATGTTTACAGTTTGTTTATACTCTTTGTTATGCATTTTGTTTCAATGCTATGTGTGTGTATGTTCATGATTCTATGATGAATGCATGAAGTCTGTGAGAACAGGAGATTAAGTTTCAAATGTTCCTCTTCTTGAGAATTCTTGCAAAGAGTGCAGTGAAGGGTCTGCATAGAGTGCATTGATGGAGTCTGAGTTTTACCTCAAAAAACTCAGGAGGAAATCGTTTTTCTTATACCAAAAGAAGCGCAAGTATCGCACAGAGCAGTGAAAGGTGTGCACAGGTGAGTTGAAGTCTTAGAATTTTTCCAACGGAGGATGAAGGTTGAAGAACTTTTGTTGCAAGGAGTGTAAAGAGTTGAAGGGAAATAATCAGAGATTATTGTGAATGTCCTAAGGTGTGGGCGTAGGGATTCCTAGATTTTAGGATTTTGCAGTGAGAGTTCAAGATTAGGAAGGATAGAACCTTTGAAGAGTTTAAGGGGAATCGAAGGTCTGAAGTCACTTCACAGAAGTTAAGATCATAAGTGAAGAACACTAAGGTATTCAGGAGCCTTTGAGAAGTCTGAATGGATGGTTGAAATTCTCTGAGGGAGACTCGTCAAAGATCTGTGAACCATTGGATCTTGTAGATCAATAGGAGGGTTAAGGTTGAATGTCCTTCAAAAGTGATAAGATCAAGAGGAATAGTAGTCATTGGATCCATATCAATGAGAGTCGTCAGTCTTGTGCTCGAGTTTTTTTGTTTCAGAATTTGAGGCATGGAAGAAGTTTTGACTCGGGGTCGAGAGTTGTGAACTCCCTATTTAGGAAGTCTCGATTGAATCAGGACCATCAGATGGCAGGAATTTCAGAGTTGTTGTTTCATGGAAAGAAGCCATCGTGATTTCAACTATCAAGAGAGGGGCTTATTGTATTGAATTTCATCAATACACGAAATCCCGAGGTGCCGAAACATTTGGGCCCCAATCGTATTTGAAGGTCATGTCAAGTGAAGACGAGGGATGAATCAATTTCCTGGTAGTTTGTTTAGGGTTTCGTGGATTGACGAGATATAGAGACTCACATCTAGGATCACGAAGTCGTGAAACCAAAAATACCCCTTTTAGTTGAAGAGTGTGGTCACGTCAGTCAACCACGTGGTTAAGAGTTGGCACTTAGTGCTTGTTCGCACATGTGTAACTCCTAAGGACCTATGGATACATACTTGTGTGTGGAATATTTCCTGTGGGGAAATCAAGGAGTCATCCAGACTCACAGGGAGATTAAGAACGATCCTTAGACTGGGAGGTCGAACAAAACCTACTGAGGTAAGGGGTGCTGCGTCAGCTGGTATCAGAGCCTACAATTGTTTTTTCTATAGAGAGGATACAGAAGGCAAGTTGTGATTTGAATTATGCAAGGAACAGATTTGAACAATGCCATCAAGAAGACGTCAAGAGAGAGAAATTCTCGATCCAGCTGTGGAAAGGGAGATGAGAGAACTCCATGTTCAATTGGATGTTATGGATATATCACAAAGATTGACAACTAAAGATAGAGATGTCAGTGAAGCTGAAAGTGAAAATGAGGCTGGAGCTGAAGAAAAAGTTCTAGTTGAAGACACTGCAGAAGAACATCTATTCAGAGCTATTGCAAGAATAGGTGAAAGAGAAAATATGGATATCCCGATGTATGTAGGCAACTTATACGTTGAGGAGCTACTAGATTGATTTAGAGCTCTGGAAAAATACTTCGACTATGAGGATGTCGAAGAAGACAAGAAAGTAAAACATGTTGTCACTAGACTTAAAGGGAATGCAACACTATGGTGGGATGAACTGCGGGTAGATAGGCATTACAAAGGCAAGAAAATAATTAAAATATGGGATAGGATGGTTGCAAATATGAAAGCCAAGTTTATACCCAAGGATTACTAAATTAATTTGTTTTGAAGAATGCAGAATTTGAGACAGAATGGGATGATAGTGAAAGATTACACTAAAGAGTTCTACAGGATAAACATTAGAGAAGGTCATCGAGAAAGTGATGATGATAAGGTCTCTAGATACATGAATGGTCTGAGATATGACATTCAGGATGAGATGAGTATGGTGAGGATTAGAAATGTGAAATATTCTTATTAGATTTCTCTAAAGGCTGAAGAAACGTTGGCCCGAAAGAATGGTCAAAGGGGCAGAGGTAGAAGTCAGAATAGAGGCAAATAAATTTCCTAGGATAGAGTACAGAAGCCTAAAGAAGAAGAAAAGAAACCTCACACTCACCCTGAAGGTGGAGGAAGTTCCCAAGGAGGAAAATATGCTAAGAGGAACACCTTTCCATGAACAAGAGGAAGAGGAAGAGGCAGAGGAGGTAAGATAAAGTCTTTTGTCTGTGGAAAAATCAGACACAAGTCTTTTGAATGTCTCAATAGAAAAATAGATGGAGGTGAAGCTCACATTTTAGAAGCACAAGGGAGAAATGTTGAGGCAAAAGATGCAGAAGGTGGAAGATCCTTAATGATGAGGAAAATTCTCTTAAATACAGAGAAAGAGATAGAGAATCCAGTCCAAAGAAACAGTTTGTTTAGAACTACTTGCAATACCAAGGATAGGGTATGCAAGGTAATAGTGGACAGTGGAAGTACAAATAATCTAGTATCCACAAAAATGGTGGAGAAGCTAGAATTGGAGACTGGTGCACATCCGAGCCCATACAAAGTCTCGTGGTTACAAACTAGACATCAGGTAGCTGTCACTCAACATTGTTTAGTTGAATTTAAGATAAGGGGATATAAGGATGAAATTTTGTGTGATGTTATTCCCATGGATATCTGTCATCTTTTATTGGGAAGACCATGGCAATATGACAAGAATTTTGTTCACGATGGGAGAAAGAACACATACACCTCAGAGAAGAATGGTAGAATGCACATGTTGCTGCCAATTAAAGATGATAAGGTGAAAGCAAAAGAAATAAATACTATACTTCTCATGAGTGGGAAGGAACTTCTTGAGGAGGTCAAGAAAGAAGAAGAAATGTAGTTTGTTGTGGTGAGAAACCCTAGAGTCATATTAACCAGTACCAATATAGATGATCCACCGGAGGAAATTCAGAAACTGCTGGAGAATTTCACTGATATAGTGGTGGATGATTTACCTTGTTTGTTGCCACCCATCAGGAGTATAAGCCATCACATCAACCTTATACCAGGAGAGATTTTACCAAACAAAGTAGTGTACATATTGACGCCGCAGGAGAATGAAGAGGTTAAGAGACAAGTCCAAGATTTGATGGAAAAAGGGTTGGTGTTGGAAGTCCTACATGTGTTTTCTATTTTAAACAACAAACAACACTTCCTGTAGCTGCCTCAACCTAATCCTGTAAATATTACTATTTGGGAGTGATTTTTAGATTATAAAAGATGTGCGATTATTCTTGTTTTATTTTTATCTTGCGTTTTCATGCTTGATTCATGTATGTAAGCATGAATCAAGCATGTAAACTTAATTTCGAATTATATCCCTATCCAAAGCCTGGTTTTTAAAGGTTCAATGTGGTTACATCTACCTCATGTTTCTTACTTGAATGATTTTCCTTTTTGAGTTTATCAAATATCAATGTAATACTTATGTTGATTTGCTTTTGAACTGTAAGATTATTTATTTGA
The DNA here is from genome assembly GCA_009831015.1 of Picea engelmannii. Lineage (NCBI taxonomy): Eukaryota > Viridiplantae > Streptophyta > Pinopsida > Pinales > Pinaceae > Picea > Picea engelmannii. Next base: position 172,139 of record ML796092.1, read on the forward strand.
ATCCTTTGTAAATAAACTATAATACCAAACATCGATTCACATTTGAATTTTAAAAACATATCCATTCCAACCCTTTGACTGTATCCATTACATGATGTGAAGATTAAATGCACCAAAATCGTATCTTGTACTTTGGTTTGGTTGGTAGAATGAATTGACAGGCCTCTCATTACGAGTTAAGGGTTTGTGTAGTGATATGTACTTAGGGTTTTCATTACCAGGAGTGTTCAAAACCTATAACCGAGACCTTCATGTATATGCTATCATTGCACATGTTTTCTTCTTATTTTTTTTTCATGGTATCCACTCAGACGTGTCCCTCTTACCACTACCATCTAAACCCACAGATAGTTTAAGTCGCCCTTGTTACAGTCTGGTCATACCCTTAATGGATCCTGTTGTCTGAATAGAGCAGAATGACTCTCAAGCATTGTTGTTTCACGATGATGCGGGCGAGGATTTGAAAATCCAGGGTTGGGATATTGTCATTAAGAAGTTCGAAGGGTATAACCTTCTCGTGGCCAAAGAATTTTCCCAAACATTTGATGGATACAGAGCAAATTTTGGTGATGTTCAGTTGGAGGTGACTGAAGAGTTTTTGAGTGAAGCAACATGGCTTCCTCTCATTGGTCAGAAGTGGTTCAAGAATTAGAAAATTGATGAAGTTCCCTGGAGTCTTTTCATGACCTCCAGAAATATTGACTGCTGTGAGAAAGGTATTCTTGTTTCCTTTCTTAAGGTTAGGTGGCATAGTCTGTTATCATTTCTAAAACAATTTATTACCTGTGAGGGATGTTATGGCTTGGTTTTTATTTACCATGTGTGATTTCTTATACACTTTACAAGCTTCCATTTGAATGTGTCATTTTATTTTCTAAGGAGTCTATACAAAATGTCGAAAATATACAATAAGTAGAGCCTCAACTCTAGCCTCTTTCACCATGGTTTAATTAAAATGTTGTTGATTCATCATTTGAAACCCATGGGTGATGATTGGGATGGGTTCTTAGCTCGAAATAGTTTTGTTACAGACATTCTGATAGAAACCCCTATGTTGGATAAAACTCTGATAGAGAAACATTTTGATTTCTCAAACGACAAGCCAAATCCTTTGAAGAAAAACCCTTGTCATGAGGAAATACTCGATCAGTTTTTACTTGGGAAATAGAATGTTGGATCCAAGTCAATTATAACCCCTATGCATGAATTAGTTGTTGGCCTTAAAGCCACTGTAAATTCCGATAGTAAAGACGCTCGCAAAAAATAAAAAAAGAAGCAAACAATGTTAGGGTTTCAAAATAAGAGGTTTTCTTGAATCATTTTGAGAAGTTTTCATAATCAATATAAGCCTCATGTGAGCTCGATCAACCCAATCGAGATCCATGAGGATTCAGATCCCAAAATTAAGAATTTTCTCATAGAAGAAGATCTCGACTGTCATAAGTCAGATCCTAATCAGCCATTTGACTATGTTAACAATCTCCCAACTTGTCTCGATGGTAGCAAGGGGTTTACTAGTATAAAGCTCGGTCAAGGGCCGAAAACAGGTAGTGTTGATGTTCTTACATCCAACTATACGCTTGATCGACAGGTTACTCCTTATGTGCATTAAGAAGTCTTCTTGCATTGGATTGAACAATACTATAAGGACATTCCCATTCTACAAGAAAGGATTAAATCTTTCACAAACCATAATGAATTACTCATAAAAGAAAACCATGACCTCAAGGCAAATGAACAGAGACAAGCCAAGCATCTCAAAAAGGCAAGCAACATTGTGATTAAGAATGCAGATAGTGTGAAGGCCATAATAAATTTTGAGATATCTTGATCCATTTTTAGTTATTGGTTAAATGGTAAGACGATTCTTATTACCGTCATGCTATTTTTTTTAAATCAAATCGGTTCAATTGGGATTTCTTTTACCAATATAAGACTGGCTACAAAATCGAAAGATTATGTAGCCAAGTCATTTTCATATAAAATTTAGTAATTATTTGTTAAATTTTTTTTTAACTTGTTCTCATTTCATTTTTTCAAGACATGGTATATCTGATGTTGATCTTATGGGATGGAACATGCTCGATCTAGTTGATTAGTTATCTCCTTTTGTTTATTTTGTAAATAGGGAAAACTTTCATAAATATTTGAAGATACAATTTGATCATGGGTGGATATAGAACCCCATATTTGTAATGTTTTGATCTTATGGGATCTAATGTTATCCTCARAGATAMAGAGATCAGATTTCCCAAAGACCCTTTAAARAAMATKCATTTTKTAATTGAGAGGCATYGTGGCCTARAGHAGAAGATGGACAAATGATTCCAAGACTAAATGAAACAAYGCATAAGCATTTTGTCTTTAGCCTTTTGTGAATGGTGTTTTCATTGATGTTTTGTTAATCCTRGTATATTAATAGGTCTTGTAGATTTAGACTCAATGATATATTATGTTTGCGATACTCATGTTATAAATATCATCCATAATTTGYTGCTCTAGATATTGACACTATGATCATCTCTTTAATTTGAATGACAAGATTTCTCTTTGATTTTTTTAGTTGAATAATGAAATGCAATGTGTTACACTCAGATTTATTTTACTATAATCACTTGCGATCATAAGATCACAGGGTTTATTTATATTACCTATTCTGTTATTAAATTTCAGTTACCATGACAGGTTATGAATTTATTCAGAACATTTGCACTATAAGTATATTGTAGATTTATCTCGTAGCCGCGGTAGCTAGATGATTTTTATTCACACAGAATCCCAGATACATTTCACAAACAAATATCAGGTTAGCTCCTTTATGTTTCTAATTTCTTTCAATTATGAATAGTGAAGCCAGAAAGCTTAGATCAACTTTTGACTATTTGTACATCTGTGTTTCATAGTCTAGTTAATTCATGATTTGTTAGATTTATATAGAGAAAACAAAAAATATTTGAATGTTATTTTTTTATCTTCTCCTCGAAAGAAATTATTTTCTACATTGATTTTGTGAGTTTCCAGTGAAACTTACAACCTGTAAATGTTGTTCATAAAAGGGATTTTTATGTTTTCTTGTTCTGCTTAAACGCATTTAAAACATTTATATTAGAGCATGTATATGCATATATATTATAGTTTTTTAGCATCAGTTAGTTATTTATTTCTTTTGTTTTCCTTTTAGGACTTTAGATTGGACAACTAAGCCATTAAACCCATCATATCGAGTTACATTAAACGACTTGGGTTACTTAGACAACACCGAACCAGACTCGTTCTTCCAGTTGATGGATGGTCAATTTCACTCGTCAACAAATGACACTAGAAGGAGGGCCTAAATAAAATTGATGGCACATCGAAGTCATAAGATTCATCCCCCACACACTTTCTCCCCTATAGTAACACGGGGTCACTCTAAAAATAACGTTACTTCTGAAACAACAACTATCTTGAATGAAAATCCCCAGATTCCCATTGAGCCGGTAACACAAAATACTCAAGGGGCCAACATGCAAGAAATTGTTCGTCAGTCACTCATAAGGACACATAGAGTCTTGCCCTGCATCAAATAACCTAGTAGTCCACTTAATCAACCCTTAGATATCTCTAATATCAGAGAAAAACTTGAAGGTACTGGTCTACTTTTAAACCCTTTAGGAGACAATATTATCAATCCTACTGAGACACCTATTCTCAAAGATGAGAGATCTAGTATTCCACCTTCCCCACCTCATTCATCTCCATCCTCTTCAGGAGGAGAATCCTTTGACAAAGGCAGTTCCTCATATAAACCATCGCAACCTTCAACACCAACTACACCCATGGAAAACTAAAAAAATACCTCCAGACCATGTCTTGATCATGATGTTGTGGTTGTACCTGGACCCCAACACCCATTGCTAAAACAACCAGAGAAATGGTTACCTAAATTTGACATGGATTCTAAGGAATCTGCCAAAGATCACATAATGAAATTCATGTTGGCCATTAGACTCCGAAGTGTAGAGCATAAAGATGTATTATGTAGACTCTTTCCTTATACATTTTAGGGAAATGCCTATACATGGTATTTCACCCAGTAGCCCTAGACAATTGTCACTTGGGACAAATTCAAAACTTGTTTCTTAGAGAAATTTCGAGATGATAAATCTCCTGAAGTCTTAGTTATGGAACTCTCTATCCTAAAAATGAACCCTAAAGAGAAAGTAAAAGATTTTAACCAAAGGTTCCTTATGTTAAGGAACCAAATTCTCGCTGATTCAAGGCCTGTTGAAAGTCTTATTGTTGCATATTACACCAAAGCTCTACATAATAATATAGCAATTTGGGTTAAAAGGTCTAGGAAGTCTACATTACTAGAATCTTTTGAGGAGGCGAGCCAAATCAAAAAGGATATATTAATCTTGAAAGCTAATCTCAATAGTGAATATGAAATAGCCCCATCTTCTAAAAATAAAATAGAAACCCTTACTAGGCCTCCCCAAGCCAAAATGCAACCAAAAACTCTAGACTTAGAAAGTTTGCAAAAGGTTGTCCAAAAATTATCAAATCAAGTCGTAGACTTGAAGAGATCGGCCGAAGAAGCATCCTCAAGCAAAGGAAGTTTTAAACCTCTATTTAGAAATCCTTTTCCCCCCAACCGACCAAATCTGACCACTGAAGGTCTTAATTTTGAAAGCTTACAATACACTCTGCAAACTATTCTTGAAGCACACGATAACTATATCCCCCCTAAAAGTTATGAATACATAGTTGAGGAAGAAGTACCCGAAGAAGAGGAGTCATCTCCCAATATCTTCGGGCACTTCTCTGACAGTATTTTCCAAGCGAACTTTGAAACTGTCCACCCTTACAACACAAGAAGCAAAGTACAGAGAAAACCCTCTTCCGAAATGAGTAATAATGTGCCTCTAAAATAGTCAAAACAAGATGAAATAAAGCAGAGTTTAGCAGCCCTAGTTTTAGAGTATGACTTGATTGAAGATCTAAAAAAAATAAGAGCTAATATTTCTATTTTTGAGTTTTTGAAATTTCCTCTTATTCTGCAGAAAATGATTCAAAATATTTCAGAAAATAATAAGAACAATGATCTTAGCATCAAGAAAACTACATAAATCAGTTCTAAAAAAGCAAAAACGATTCCTACTAAAATGACATCCAAACCTCCAGATAAAAGAGATCTGACTGAAAAACTGTATCAAATATAGATAAAATTGTTTCAGGGACAACGACAAGAAATCAACAGAATTCTGTTGTTAATACTTGCAAAAATGTCCCACCTTTATTATTAACTTTTGAAATTTTAATATCAATGTATGTAATTTCATGGTGGATTCTAGTGCATCATCAAATGTTATGCCTTTATCTGTTTGCCAAAAAATTAATGCAAAAGTTCAACCTTCTAGTCTCAAAATCATTCATCTTGATCGGATGAATGTTAAGGTAATCGGTGAACTTAAGAATGGTTAGGTTGTATTCTAATCCTAAAGTTCACCAAATTATTGACATCATTGTTGTTGACATCCCCGAAGTCTATGGTTTTCTTTTGAGCAGGGATTGGTCTGAGCAACTGCATGGTTACTTTGCAACAGATTGGTCTGATTTCTGGCTGCTAGAAAATGGACAGCCAAATAGAATTAGGATTAATCATGAATGTTATCTCAAGCACACTGTGACAAATTTGAATGAAACAAATGAACCATTTACTGCATCCGCTAATTCATTTGAAATGCAGGGAATGGACACTTTCTTTGGTAACTTCATGACTGAAATTTCCCCCATCACAAATCATGAACAATAATCAAAACTTATGACCTGAACATAGTCATCATATTTTCCAAGTGTGTCAAACACTGTCGATGAAGGTCAAATTTGGTCGTTGTACTTCGATGAATCTAAATCCAAAGAAGGATATGATGCATGATGTGTACTCATTGACCCCGCAGGTAACAAAACTTTCATTACCTATTGATTGATGTTCAAGTGCACTAATAACACCGCCGAATACAAAACACTTTTGGAAGGACTCAGGAAAGCAATAGATATGGATGTAAAAAATTTAATGGTATTCGGTGATTCAGAAATCATGGTCGGGCAGGTAAGGAATTCCATACATTGCTTATCACCACATCTGAAAAGCTACCAGACTGAGGTATGGAGTCTAATGCAAAACTTTTCAGCATTCAATATAAATTTTGTTCCTAGATTAAGTAATTTGGACAATGATTTATTGGCTAACGTCACTTATAAACTTCTACCCGTAGAAGGTCTTTATCCTAATGCATTTTCGATTGAATTGTTGTTCAAGCCGTCTATCCTGGATAACATTACCAATTGGAGAGTGGTCGACAATGATCAACAAATAATCAACTTATTGCATATGGAGGACACTTTCCAAGGTGCAATTATCGATGAAGGCACTCATGATGAAAATGTCCGCAACTTCATGGTAATATCATATCCTAGATCTCCTGAATCAACGTCCGATCTAGTAACTCTATTGCTAAATCTGTGGTAAGACTAGAAACCTTTTATGACTTGCATGATAAATTTAGAGGGTTAGTAAATTGTAAAACGAAAATTTCTTCTCTGGTTTATGAAACAATCAACTCAAGGACTAAATAAAATCCCCAAAACATTAATTTGGGAAAAGGATGTTCCGAGCAAGAATGTTCCGAGCAAGAATGTTCTTCTTTTATAAAATTGTTTAAAGAATTTAAAGATGTTTTTTCCTGGACGTATGATGACTTGAAAAAATTTGATCCTAATATCATACAACATGTTATCCCCATGAAACCCAAGACTCAACCTTTTCAGCAGAAGATGAGAAAGATGCATCCTAAGTTGGAACCCACTGTCAAGAAAGAACTAAATAAATTACTGAATGCAAAGATAATCTTCCCAGTGAGACACACGCAATGGGTGTCTAATATAGTTCCTATAAGGAAGAAAAGTGGTGAAATTAGACTCTGTGTCGATTTTTGTAACTTGAACCGAGATTCGGACAAAGATAATTATCCCATTCCTCCAATGGAGAAAATTCTCCAACAAGTTTTTGGTTCCGAAAGACTATCTCTGTTAGATGGTTTTTTGGGATACAACCAAGTCCTAATGTCTCCCTCGGATCAACTCAAAACTACTTTTCATACACCATGGGGTACTTATGCCTACATGAAGATGCCTTTTGTATTATAAATTCTAGGGCCACTTTCTAGAGAGCAATGGACATTTCTTTTCATGGTCTCCTAAATCAATCAGTAGTGGTCTATCTTGATGATGTAACCATTTTCTCTAAAAAAAAGAAAGATCATTTGTCTCACCTTAGGGTTGTCCTAGAATGATGCTGCAAGTATGGAATATCTCTCAACCCTAAGAAATTAGTGTTTGCAGTGGAAAAAGGAAAATTACTTGGGTTCATAGTGTCCAAATATGGAATGATTATTGATCTAGAAAGAACCCAGGATATTGCTAAACTTTCCCCTCCCTCTTCCAAAAATGCCATGCAGTCATTTTTTGGCAAGATTAATTTTGTCAAAAGGTTTGTCCCAAGTTTTTCAGAAATGGTAAGACCATTACAAAATTTGATTAAAAAGGATGTTCAGTATCGTTGGGGACCATAGGAAATCCAATATTTTGATTCCATCAGAAAATCCATAATAGAAGCTCCTTCCTTAATGAGTCCTAATTTCTTGCAAGATTTCACTCTGTGCACTTTCGCCTCTGACCGATCTTATTCTGTTGTGTTAACCCAAAATAACGTTGAAAGCAATGAAATCCCCATTGCCTTCATGAGTTAAATTTTCAAAGGGGCGGAGATGAATTACCTGACTATAGATCAACAGGCTTATGTTTTTTTTAAAGAAGTGAAACACTTCCGATCATACTTGCTGAAATCCAGAACTAAAGTCATCGTTCCTTATCCTGTTGTTAGAAACTTGTTGGTACAAAAGGAATTGAGTGAAAAATGGACAAAATGGATGACATCATTACAAGAGTATGAACTCAAAATAACTCCTACACAAATTGTTAGAGGTTAAGGTCTATGTAAGCTAGTTGTTGACTTAGTTAAAGAACAAGAAAGTCAAATCAATTCCTTAATTGTAAACCAACATGAAAAAAAACAAATCAGTTGTCCACAAGTTGTTGCTAATTCTTGGTTTGATGATATTAAGTTTTATTTAACACACAATTCTTCTCCTCGCTATCTTGATCCAAAAAATAGAAGAGCGCTAAGACTAAAATCTACATCTTTCTAGTTGATAGATGATGTATTATTCCTAAGGAATTTTCATAGTGTTCTCATGTGTTGTTTGGAAAAAGATGAAGCAGAGAAAGTACTATCTAAAATTCATGTAGGTGAGGCCGGTGGACACTTCAGTGGAGACACCACTACTCACAAAGTGTTACGATATAGGTACCATTGGCCCACATTATTCAGAGATGCCCATGCATTGTGTTGTAAATGCATGATCTGCCAAAAGGTTGTTGGACAGGTGAAAAAGGAAGCATTCCCTTCACATCCTGTTAATATAGATTCACCTTTCTAGTAGTGGGGTCTCGACATTATAGGGCCCATTAACCATACTACTTCTTCATGGAAGCATAAATACATGATTACAACAATGGATTATTTTACTAGATGGTCCGAAGTTACACCTTTGAAAGTGGTAAAGATGAACCAAGTAGTATCTTTCCTTGATTCAAATATCATTACTAGGTTCATCATCCCTGAATGTTTGGTATTTGATAATGCTTCTTACTTTTCATCCCTTGATATGAGTGTTTTTTCTTTATAAAAATTGATCAAACTAAAATATTCTGCCAGCTACTATCCCCAATGAAATGGCCTAGTATAATCAACAAACAAAAATTTGATAAAAAACATCAAGAGGACAGTTTCTGAAAACCACAAAAATTGGCACAACGCGCTATTTAATGCAATCTGGGATGATAGGGTGACACCAAAAACCTCTGTTGGAAATTCCCCTTTCTTTCTTGTCTACGAAAGAGAAGTGATTCTCCCTTAACATGCTCTGCTTCCCTCTTTGTAATTATCAAAGAAAGTTCAAGAAGAGGAATGTCCTCCTCTTGAATGTCAAATTAATGCCTTGTTGAAACTAGAGGAAGTAAGAGCACAAGAAAAGGAGAGGTTGGATCAGCATCAATAGATTGTGAAAGGCTAGTTTGATTCAAACTCTTCTTCGGATAGAAACTTTGAGGTAGGAGACCTGGTTCTCAAATGGGATAAACCTCACGAAGGAAAAGGGGAACATTCCAAGTTCCAGAACCTGTGGTTGGGGCCATTCGTAATCGCTGAAAAACTAGGTCCCAACTCTTTTCATCTACACAATTTGGAGGGACAACTAGACACCTTCTCGGTGAATGGCCAAGATCTCAAAAGGTATTTTTCCTGATGTTTCTAGATTCACCTTTGTACATATTTTTCTTTGTTTAATTTTTGTTTTTTCTAATTTTGTTTTTATTTTTCTTGATGTTTCTGTATTTGAAATAAACTTATGTCCGTATCACCTTTTAGTTCGTGAAGGGGAACCAGAATGCCTCATCATGAAGTAATAGTCAAGGTTTCTTCAGAGCACCAATGTTGTAAATTGTTGAAACACAACCTAGATAAAGAAACTTTATGTTCAAAGTAGGTTTCCTGGTTTCACTTTATAATCATGAGAAGACACGAACATCATTAAAGATCTTTACGCTGTCCTTGTTTTTAGATAAAACAACTAAAGTATGCCTTCTTGTCCTCGAGAAGTTATCCTTGTCAGAAAACTAATTTCAGATCATAATAAAGGTCATTAAAAAAAAAAAAATTAAGGCTGGAAAATATCAAGTATTCTAAAAACTGAAATTTTCAGCGTCACCCCTCTCTTCTAAAGATCATTAAATTTATGGAAAATTGCAAATAGTTTCTAGAGAGTTGTGGGAAGTATCTGTAAACCTGATGAGATACTCAACAGGTCTGCAGGCAGTGGGTAAATGCATGCATTATGCCAAGAAAACTTCGTTAGGGTACTGAATAGGCCTGCTAGTAGTGAAGCAATGTCGGGTTCAAGAAAATTATCAGGTATAAGTTTTGATATTAATCATAAAACGCCCTTCATTTTGAATTGACAATTCTTAGACAGGGTAGAAGCGTCAGAGTGAGATAATTGACATCCTTGTTGAGGCTATGGATGCCTACTGGCAGCAACATCCCTATCAACAGTATTAGATTCATTAGCTTCCATATCATTGCTCTCATAATTAAAAAAATTCAACGGATTTCATTTGAACAAAGATACATCTGAACATGGACTGGGTGATTTTTTGGGGATTTGATTGGGATGCTTGATTTCCTTTCAATTGTTCTTTAACATTTAATCATTCTACTCAGTCCTAACATGAAATTTTTGGTGACGCAGAGATAACTGCTTCTCCCAATAAGTCTCCATTGTTGGCAGTCCTACATGTTTTTTCTATTTTGAACAACAAACGACACTTCCTGTAGATGCCCCCACCTCATCCTGTAAATATTACTATCTGGGGGTGATTTTTGGATTATAAAAGATGTGCGATTATTCTTGTTTTGTTTTTATCTTGCATTTTCATGCTTGATTCATGACTGAAAGCATGAATCAAGCATGGAAAATTAATTTTGCATTATATCCCTATCCAAAGCCTCGTTTTTAAAGGTTTAATGTGGTTACATCTACCTCATGTTTCTTACTTGAATGATTTTCCTTTTTGAGTTTATCAAATATCGATATAATACTTATGTTGATTTGCTTTTGGACTGTAAGCTTATTTATTTGAATCCTTTGTAAATCAAATATAATACCAAACATCGATTCACATTTGAATTGTAAAAACATATCCATTCCAACCCTTTGACTATATCCATTACATGATGTGGGGATTAAATGCACCAAAATCGTATCCTGTACTTTGTTTTGGCTAGAAGAATGAATTGGCAGGCCTCTCATTACGAGTTAAGGGTTTGTGTAGTGATATGTACTCAGATATTCCATTACCAAGAGTGTTCAAACCCTATAACCAAGACCTTCATGTATATGATATCATCGCACAGGTTTTATTCTTATTTTGTTTTCATGGCATCTGCTGAGACTTGTCCCTCTTACCACTACCATCTAAACCCACAGATAGTTTGAGTCACCCTTGTTAAAGTCTGGTCATATCCTTAATGGCTCCTATTGTTCGAATAGAGATGAATGGATCTCAAGCATTGTTAATTCACGATGATGCGGGTGAGGATTTGAAAATCTGGTGGGATATTTTCATTAAGAAGTTCAAAGGGTATAACCTTTGCGTGGCCAAAGAATTTTCCCAAACGTTTGATGGATACAGAGAAACATTTGGTGATGTTCAGTTGGAGGTGACTGAAGATTTATTGAGTGAAGCAACAAGGCTTCCTCTCACTGGTTAGAAGTGGTTCAAGAATTCAAAAATTAACGAAGTGCCTTGGAGTCTTTTCATAACCTACAAAAAGATTGACTGTTGTGAGAATGTTATTCATGTTTCCTTCCTTAAGGTTAGGTGGCATGGTTTGTTATCAGTTCTAAAACAATTTATTACCTGTGAGGGTTGTTATGGCCTGGTTTTTCTTTACCATATGCGATTTCTTATGCTCTTTACAGGCTTCCATTTGAATGTGTTGTTTTATTTGCTAAGGAGTTTGTACAAAATGTCAAAAAGATACAAGAAGAAGAGCCTCGACTCTAGCCTCTTTCACCATGGTTTAATTAAAATGTTGTTGATTCATCATTTAGAAACCTTGGGTGATGATTGGGATGGGTTTTTAGCTTGAAACAGTTTTGTTACAGACATTCCTACTGAAACCCCTATTTTGGATAAACCTCTGATAGAGAAACATTTTGATTTCTCAAATGACAAGCCAAATCCTTTGAAGAAAAACCCTCATCATGAGGAAATACCTCATCAGTTTTTACTTGGGCAACAAAATGTTGGATCTGAGTCAATTGGAACCCTTGGGCATGAATTAGTTGTTGGCCTTAAAGCCACTATAATTTCTGATAGTGAAGACCCTCGCAAACAATAAAAAAAGAAGCAAGCAACATTAGGGTTTCGAAATAAGAGGTCTATTCAACTCATTTCAATAATTCTTCATAATCGATCTAAGCCTCATGTGAGCTTGATCAACCCGATCTAGGTCCATGAGGATTCATATCCTGAAATTGATAATTTTCTCGCAGAAGAAGATCTTGACTGTCATAAGTCGGATCCTAATCATCCATTTGACTATGTTAACAATATACCACCTTTTATTGAGGGTAGGGTAGAAAGGGGTTTACTGGTATAAAGCTCGGTCAAGGGTCAACAACATGTAGTGTTGATGTTCTTACATCCAGCTATATGCTCCATTGATAGGTTACTCCTTCAGTGCATTGTGAATTCTGCTTGCATTGGATTGAACAATACTATAAGGACATTCCCATTCTACAAGGAAGGATTAAATATCTCACAAACCACAATGAATTTCTCATAAAAGAAAACCATGACCTCAAGGAAAATGAATAGAGACATGCCAAGCATCTCAAAAAGATAGGAAACATCGTGATAATGAATGCAGACAGTGTGAAGGACATAATTAATTCTAAGATATCTTGATCCATTTTTAGTTATTAGTTAAATGGTAAGACGATTCTTATTACAGTCATGTTGTTTTTTATAAATCAAATCAGTTCAACTGGGATTTATTTTACCAACATAAGACTGGCTACAGAATCGAGAGATTCTATAGCCAATTCATTTTCATATGAAATTTAGTAATTATTTGTTAATAAAATTTTTAACTTGTTCTCATTTTGGTTT
>ML796092.1:185669-208229 GCA_009831015.1 Picea engelmannii
AAACAATTATATCAGAGTATGTATATACATATATATTATAGTCTTTTAGCATTAGTTAGTTATTATCAATTTTTTTTTTCCTTTTAGTACTTTAGATTGGCTAACGGAGCCATTAAACCCATCAGATCGAGTTACACTAAACATCTTGGGTTACTTAGAAAACCCCAGACTAGACTCGTTCTTCTAGTTGACGGACGACCAATTTCGCCCGTCAAAAGTTGGTTAGAGAAAGATTGATCCCATGCACTGTACCTACATTATTAAGCCTGAAGAAATATGGTGGATGGAGAATGTGTACAGACTCAAGAGCTATAAACAAGATCACCATCAAGTATAGATTTTCTTTACCCAGGATGGATGACTTGATGGATTGCTTGAGTGGAGAAATTTTTTTTTCAAAAATTGACTTGAAAAGTGGATATCATCAGATTAGAATGAGGGAAGGTGATGAATGGAAGACATCATTCAAAACAAACGAAGGTCTGTATGAATGTCTTGTCATGTCGTTTGGTTTGATGAATGCACCCAGTACGTTTATGAGATTGATGAACGAAGTCTTGAAAGATTTCATTGAAAATTTGTAATCGTGTATCTTGATGATATACTAATCTTCAGTAAGACTAAAGGAAAACATTTGAAACACTTAGCTTCAGTAATGAGTAGGTTGCAGCAAGAGAAGTTGTTGATAAATTTGAAGAAAACATATTTCATGAAGAAATAACTCATTTATTTGGGTTTCGTGATCTCTTTGAATGAGTTAAAGATGGATCCGGAGAAGGTAAGAGCAATCAGGGATTGTCCATCGCCAAAGAGTATCTTTGAAGTTAGAAGCTTCCATGCATTGGCTAGTTTTTATAGTAAGTTCATTAGGAATTTTAGTGGGATATGTGCACCAATGATGGACACAGTCAAGAAAAGACACAAATATTTTCATTGGATAGAGGAAGAAGAGAAACGTTTCAGGTTGTTGAAAGAGAGAATAACTAGACAACCAGTTCTGGTTCTGCCAAATTTCAGCAAAAGATTTCAAGTCATATGTGACGCAAGTGGGTTTGCGATTGGAGTAGTCTTAAGTTGAGACAATAGACCTATTGCATACTTCAGTGAGAAGTTGAATGAGACCAAAATGAAATATTCCACTTATGATAAGGAGTTTCATGTAGTCATACAGGTGCTGAAGAAGTGGAGGCATTACTTGGTCCCAAAGGGGTTTTTCTTGTATAGCGATAACCATGCTTTACAATTCATAACTCGACAGGAGAAATTGAACTAGAAGCATGCAAAATGGGTTGAATATATGTAAAATTTTACTTTTGTTATAAAGCATATTTATGGAACCGCTAACAAGGTTGTTGATGCATTGAGAAATAAATGTTTGATTCTACAGGACTTCTGAGTGAAAACTTTAGGTTTTGACAATCTCAAGGAGATGTACAGAGATGATGCAGATTTTAAGGAAGCCTATGAAGCATGTGAGAATCCATTTCTTAGAGACAAAATCCAATGGAGTAAATACTTGATTCAAGATGGACTGTTGTTCAGGTAAAACTAGCTATGTATACCAAAATGATCTATGAGAGAGAACCTCTTGAAGGAAAAACAAAGTGGGGGATTAGCTAGATATTTCATACATGATAAGATTTTTGTGCAACTGAATGGCTCATACTATTAGCCAGGGATGAGGATGGATGTCAAGAAATTCATGAACAGGCGCATAATTTGTCAGCATACAAAGGGGAAAAGACAGAATACAGGGTTGTATCAACCGTTTCTAGTACCAGAGAGGCCGTGGGATGCAATACGCATGGATTTTGTGTTAGGACTGCCAAGTACACAGAGGGGTTGTGATTCCATATTTGTGGTAGTCGATAGATTTTCAAAAATGGCACATTTCATTCCATGTCATAAAATCAATGATGCAACACATATTGCAAATATGTTTTTCAAAGAAGTTGTTAGACTTCATGGCTTACCCAAGAGTATTGTCTCTGATCGAGATAGCAAATTTGTTGGTCATTTGTGGAGAACCTTATGGAAGAAGTTGGGGACAAATTTATCTTTTATCTCAACATATCATCCTCAGACATATGGACAAACTAAGGTAGTAAATCAAATTTTAGGGGATTTGCTGAGAAGTTTAGTAGCTGAACATCATAGTCAGTGGGATCAGATTCTGCCACAAGAAGAATTTTCATATAACGATTCACCCAATAGGAGTACAGGACAGATCCCATTCATTATGTATGGAATGATGCCAAGGGGAGTATATGAGTTGAGAGACTTAGAGAAGAGTGAATTCAGGAGTGCTGAAGCTGAGGATTTTGCAGCAAAAATGCAAGAAATCCATAGAAAGGTTAAAGAGATGTTACATAATTCCAACTAGGAATACAAGCACAGAGAAGATCAACACAAAAGATAACTTTAGTTTGAAGTGGGAGATTTATTTTTAGCGCATCTGAGAAAAGATAGGTTCCCAGGGGGAACATATAATAAACTGAAGATGAAAAAGATAGGGCCATGTAAAATTATGAGAAAATTTGAGGCAAATTCTTATGAGATAGAATTGCCAGATGGAGTTGGAATTTCACCCATATTCAACATAGAGGATCTGTATCCTTACAGAGAAGATGAAGTAGGAAGCGAAGGAAGCCAAAAATAAGTTCAGTGGGTCAAACAAATGCATGTAGCTAAAAAAATGCAAATGGAAAGGATCATTGATTAGAGAGTTAGCAAGAAGGCCCGGAGGAAGACATATTTTGAATATTTTGTCAAATGGAAGGGACACCCGATTGAGGATGCCAGTTGGGAAACGAAGCAAATATCCAGAAAAATGGGCAGACTGTGCAAGGACTCATGAACAAGAGTTCATGAATTTTTTGGCCAAGGGAGTATGATGCACGAGCATCATAAGTAAGCCAGCAAAGCAAGCGCAAAAGTGGAGGACAACTAGGAATGCACCAACGCACATTTTGAAGACATTTTGAATTTGAATGAAGGAACATTAATGTAATAGCCAGTAGGACCTATTTGCATTTATGTTTTGTTATTGTAAAATAGATCATGAGCATTGATCTCATCTATCAGATATGGAGGCATTTAATTGTAATAAATGTAAAGTAGATAGATTTTATTTCCTGATAGGATAGCATAGAGAAGTAGGAGGAAAAACTCGTATAAAAGACACCCTCGTTTGTATGGTAGGGTATTATTGTCATTCTTCTCATAGTAGGATGTAGAGAAAAACAATATTGGAACAGAGACTGTAAGATTGTATAAGAAGATAGTTGTTGCTATTGAACCCATGTACATGAGCACTGGAATTAATATAAGAATGCTTTGATTCCAATTTCATGGTGTTGTGATGATTTTTGTTTACATCTATTGAATGGTATGTTTATAGTTTGTTTATATTCTTTGTTATGCATTTTGTTTCAATGCTATTGTGTTTATGTTCATTATTCTACGATGAATGCATGAAGTATGTGAGAATAGGAGTATAAGTTTCAATTGTTTCTCTTCCTGAGAATTCCTGCAAAGAGTGCAGTGAAGGGTCTACATAGAGTGAGTTGATGGAGTCTGAGTTTTACCTCAGAAAACCCAAGAGGAAAATGTTGTTCTTATACTAGAAGAACCACAAGTATCGCACAGATTCGTGAAAGGTGTGTGCAGGCAAGTGGAAGTATTAGAATTTTTCCAACCGAGGATTAAGGTTGAATAAATGTTGTTGCAAGGAGTGCATAGAGTTGAAGGGTGAAATAATAAGAGATTATTGTGAATGCCGTGAGGTGTGCATGTAGGGATTCCTCAATTCCAGGAGTTTGTAGTAAGAGTTCAAGCTCAGGAAGGATAGAACCTTTGAAGAGTTTAAGGGGAACTAGAGGTCTCAATTCACCTCACAGAAGTTAAGTTTAGAAGGGAAGAATTCCAAGGTATTCAGGATCCTTTGAGAAGTCTAAACGGATGATTGAAATTATCAGAGGGAGAATCGTTGAAGTTTCATGAACTGTCGGATCTTGCATATTAGTGCGAGGGTTAAGGTTGAATGTCCTTCAACACCCATAATATCAAGAGGAATAGTGTCCGTTGGATTCGGATCAATGAGATTCGTCGATATCATGATCGAGTTTTGTCATTTCAGAGTTCGAGGCATGGAAGAAGTTGTGACTTGAGGTTGAGATTTGCGAACTCCTGATTCATGAAGTCTCGATTGAATTAGGACCATCAGATCATGGGAATTTCAAATTCGTTGTTTCATGGCGAGAAGCCATCATGATTTCATCTATCAAGTGACGGGCTTGTTGTATTGAATTTCTCTGATACGTGAAATCCTGAGGTGCCAAAACATTTGGGCCCCTATTGTATTTGAAGGTCACGTCAAGTGAAGACAAGGGAGGAATCAATTTCTTGGTAGCCTGTTCGGGATTTCAGGGATTGACGAGACAAAGAGACTCACATATGGGATCTCGAAGTTGTGAAACCCAAAATATCCCTTTCAGGTGAAGATTGTGGTCACATCAGTTAGCCACGTGGTTAAGAGTTGCTGCTTAGTGCTTATTTTCATAGGCATAACTCCTAAGGAACTGTGGATACACACTTGTGTGTGGAATATTTCCTGTGAGGAAATCAAGGAGTCACCCAGACTCCTAGGGAGATTAAGAAGGATCCTTAGACCGAGAGGTCGAGCAAAACCTACTGAGGTAGGGGGTGTTGCATCATCTCTGGAGGATAACGATCAATCAATCAATCATGAACAACTAGAGCTTAATGGGACTGATGCTCTCTCTAACTCAATCCTTAAAAATGGGGAAAAAGTATATGGAAGGTCTCTATACCTTTCGATCAAATATGATATCGAGCTACCTCTCATTATCTTGATATTTAGATGGATCTTCTCAAATGATGATCCCCTCCCACCTATCTCGACCTCTATCTACATTTGATACAACACATCATTTCCTTGCTTATAGATATGATTCTAGGTAGGAGGATTAGATTTGATTTCTAGCTAGTATAGATATCATAGTTGCCTTATTCTTCAATATCCAGTTTCATCTGACTAAGTTCTAATCTTAAGAAGTTCTTTTTCATTTTTTCTTTCTCTCTCCACTTGATCACCCCTTTGACCCCCTATATTTTTAGTTAGAGTTGCTTGATTGAGATCATCATTTCATAGTAGGTGCTCTAGCTTCTTATTCAACTGGATCAACTAGATAACCCTCAATGATTCGTTAACCAGTTAGTCAGTCACCTACTTTAATCCTTCCTTATTAAGATGAGTATAGTTACCACACACATATTTTCTTATAGTTGTTCGTGATCAATCATATATACGTCATTTGTGATAAGAGACAACAACTTTGGGGTCAGGTAAAAAGGTAGGGGTGGGAATCATTACAATAGTAATTATTTTCTTATTCTCTTAAAAGGGGGCATAACAAGGGTAGGCATTGATGTTATTGAAGCGTATTCAAACATTAGGAATCCTGGTGGAGGTTGAGGTTAGATCGAGAGAGACAAACAAGAAGGAGGGTGATACTCAGGGATGGGGCACATGAGACTGAGACATACTTTTTTACTTTCTTTTGAAACATTTATTGAGAGCAGGTAGCACTTGTAACATGAAAATGTACCGACCCAAGGAGGGTGAGACCGGAGAGAGGTAAGGCGTGGGACCAGAGGTGGGATAGAGAGACCTCCTCTCTCTTTCCTTATTGGTTGGTTTATCTATGAAACATGTTCTTCTGATAGGAACTTCAAATTGAAGAAGCTTGGAGGGTGAGGTTAGGCCAGGCGAGACAGACTTAGGCAAAAGACTTAGGTGAGGTAGACTTAGATGAGGCAGACTCAAATGAGGTAGACTCAGATGAGGCAGACTTAGATGAGGTAGACTCAGATGGGGACTAAAATCTCATTCCATTTTCTTATTTGAGAAGCCAGAGAAAGAGTGATGTGTGATGGACGAGTCGAAGGTTGAATGGAAGTAGCGATAAAACGTCATAGAAAATCTATTTAGATGGTTTTATAAATTATCCATATACATTCCTGTCACCCGATCTATAGTTTTCTCTTGTCTGAAAAGATTGAACTATGACTCCTCTCCCTTAACTACAATCCAGCCCCTAAACTACAACCTCCTCCTATGAGAGGAAGTCGGGTTAATTCACCTATAGATTCATCATATAAGATTTACTAGATAGAATACGTTGAACCACTTTTAAGAGTACTTATTGGTTGGCTCGATCTACTTACTCTTACTCTTACTCTTACGTGGTGATAAAGTGACCCTAACCTCCATTAGTTCAGGTTCATGGGAACTTCAATCTCTTAATTGGTATTTCATGCTTCATGAAGGATGACTTAACTTACATATCTCTTTTCTCTTTAGTGAAAGCCATAGTTTGTTGAATGGGGGGATGAGTCATAGGTAGGATGGAAGCGGTGATAGAATGCACTCACCATTGAGATAGTTTTTGAAATTAGTGGATGTGCATGTTCTCGAAATCGATCTGCAACTTTCTTTCTCTTGTATAAAAACATTGACCTACAACTCCTCTCCCCTAAACTAAAACCCCTCTATGAGGAAAAGTCAGGGGTAACGCCTAGGTGGGATTCATCAAATATCATAAGGTGATCTCTTGAGAACATTACCTCTCTCTAACTTGATCTTTCACTTTGGCCTCTAAAAAGGTTCAACCTACTTACTCTTACACGGTGAGAAATCAAATCCAACCTCGATTAGCTCAGGTTCATTGGTACTTCATCTTGATAGGAACGATATTCTCTCGACCGAAACTTAATGGGAGCATGCGAGGACGAGTTACATATTTCTTTATTTTCTTTATTAAAATCCCCATAAAGCATTGATGATCGAGTCAGGATGGAAGTGGCGATAAACGCATGGGAAAAGTTCCCCTCTGTATATTCATTGTCGTTTTTTTCATATTTGTTGTGAAATATATAATAGAAGCATTGTCTGCTAAAGCATAATTACGTATATAATTCATAACCGAAAGAAAAAATAAATCCCGAGATCAATTATTTTCTCAATACTTCGAGAGCGTAATTACATATATAAGAATTCTTCCACACATCCCTTACGTTCATTACTCAACTCTAGAACTTAAGATGGTCTAGGTCTCTTCCCACCTTGCAGAGATTTAGTGCATAGATACACTACCTCTCTTGAGCTTAATAGACACCATCCTCGTAATGATTGCGGGATTCAACCTCCGCAATCAGGGAAGTACTCACTAGACTCTAGGACGATGATGAAATTCCCTCGGGAAAGTGATTTCGAGGAATTAAACTGGACCATAAGGGAAAAATAAAAAAGATGTAATATTTCTCAAGGAACGAACACATACTCTTAACTTAATCATTCAATACAAAAACCAATGATAGGAACATAAATACAATCATGCATTCATTATTTACAATTCAAAGCACAAGGAATAAAAACACTTACCATAACCATAAAGCATGATGCACTGCTGAGAGGGATGCTCGTTTCCACCTAACCATAGGCTCAGTCACTCCCAATGGATTTATCACTGGCCACCCCCGAGCTTAGGCCACGATGCTTTGAGATTCAATGTCTTACTTATAGCTCAACGAAAGTTAGGGACAAAGGTTAATCTCCTTGTCCAAATACATGAATAGATAAGGACGGTGGTTACTCTCCTTCTCTCAGCTCTATTTCTATTCTCTCTCATTAGAACTCAATTTTTCTCTTTCAATCCTTCCTCAGACCTAAGAGATTCGGCTCTCGTCTCTACACTCTTCGCAAGTCCTCTCTTCCCACTCCACACTTCCTTTCTTGCCTTCCTTGGCAATATTGATTGTGGCTTGAATTCCCCAATCCATGATCAAGTTCAGAAGACTTACAGATGGGTAGTCTGCCCCATCCCCTCATTGACTCTTGAAGAGGCCTTTCCACCTACTAGCCTAATGAGAATTCATTCTTATTCATAGGGTTGTTCTGATCTTGAGAAATTTAAATGCATCATGGTACCGATTCGGTGGAGGTTAAGGAAATCATTTTGGGTTCCCTCCACCACCTTTTCATTACCAATCGTGGTATCTCTTAGCACATCCCCTTCACAAAAGTCATGCAATGCATATCCATTTTCTATTAAAATAACAAAATTTACATTCATTGACATTTTATTCAAAGGCCCATCAAAACAAACATTCACACCTTTGATTTTTCCATAGTTCCCTGGCCAGTATAGTTATATTTACAGACTAGGGGAAACAGGGTGTTACAATTCCCTCCCCCTTAAAGGAACATCATCCCTGATGTTCTATCTATCAACATGATATGTATGTATATAAGTAAACAAAATTCGATATGTTTTTCTCATGGCGTCTTCCATTTCCCACGTAGCCTCATCTTAGCTAAAGTGTTTCCACTTCACCTTGACCTATGCAATAGTTCAGTTCCTGAGTGAGGTTTCTTTCCTGTCTAGTATGCATTGGGTTTTTGGTAGGAATTCTCCCTCTGGCTCCACCTGGATCACAAACTAGTCAATTATATGATTAACATCATGTACGTATTTCTTCAACAATGAAACATGGAAAACATAATATGTGTATTTACAATGGGAGGAGGTGCTAGCCTATAGGCTATAGGTCCAACTCTATCTAAGACTTCAAAGGGTCCAATATAAGAGTGATGCAAAGACAGATTCAAGTTCGTGTTTGACTTCTGTCATTGCGGACTGCATGGATACATTGACATATGCATTTATGGAGGAATTTATGGAGGCATCATGGGAGGCAATAGTAGCACTGAGTTGTTGCACTTCTTGTTGGGTCTTAAGGAAACCAGATTCCAAGGTGTTGAAGTGAGAATCTAGTTCTTGGCTGCGGGTATGGGCCATGATGATGGGTGAACTGGAAAGGGAGCGGGCGGGGTTAGAAATTTTTGCAGAAAATTGATATGGATGAATGTGACAAGGGGGAAGATATGAGTCTAATGGAATAGGTCTCAAATAATGGTGAAAAAATGGGAGCGGGTGGGGTCAGAAATTTTTGCTGAAAAATGATATGGATGAATGTGACAAGGGGGAAGAGATGAGTCTAATAGAATAGGTCACAAATAATCGTGAAAATTTTTCCAGACTTTTTTTTTTTTTATAGCTGCGGGGCTATACTTTGGTCTGAAGAATGCTACAGTGCTGAAATCCCCAAATTCTGAACCAGAGAGTATTTACTTAGCAACGCAAACACATATGCGCATCAATAGATCTCACTGGTTTAATTTGTTTATGTTGTTGTTTATGTTCCCCAAGGGTTAGGTATTCAAGGGTTCTACAGACAAGGGTTTGCCCTGTGTTATAGCTCTTTGATATACGTGCAGGGTCCAACAGTAGTACTCGGCCCAATATCTCAGGGCACTAAAAAAATCCATGATGGAATCATTTTTCTTGGTCAAATATGGTAATCTAGTAATGAAATCCATGGAGATGGTTTCTCATTTCCATTCTGGGATTGGTAGGGGCTATAAAAATCATTTTGGGTGCCGTTGTTCTTCCTTAACTTGATGGAATTCTAGGCACTTAGCTAGATAGTTAGCTATGTCTTTCTTCGACCCGGGCCAATAGAATTGTTTCCTAGTGGTCGTGATCATCTTCTGATATCCTGGGTGACTAGTATATGGTCTCTTAGGTAGTTCATCCATTATGAACCTCTTCAATTCATCACAGTTTTGAATATACAATCTATTTCTGTAAGTCAACAACCCTTCCTCGAGCATTTGGTAGCCTTCATACTTTAGCTATGTAGGCTCTTGTCTTAGGTATGAGGTCACGGTCTTGAAGAATGCATCTGTCTCTTGTGCATTTCTGACTTTTTGTCTGACATCCATTTTGCAGGTGCTTACTGCTGCTAGATGAATCATTTTTATACTTCTACCAAGGGCATCGACCACCCTATTTTCCTTTCCTTTGATGTGTTTGATTTTGAAATCAAACTCACTAAGGAGATCCATCCACCTAGCTTGCCTGGTATTGAGTTTTGGTTGATCAAAAAGGTGCCTCAACCCACAATGGTTTGTTATAAGCACAAATCTCCTCCGAGGAGGTAGTGCCTCCACATTTTTAAAGCATGTACTATGGATGCAAACTCTAGTTCATGGGTCACATGATTGATCTCATGCTCATTTAATTTCTAGGATGCATATCAAATTACACGTCCCTCCTGCATAAAGACTCTTTCGAGTCCTTCCTTGTAGGAATTTGTACACACGAGGAAATAATTATCCGAGTCTTCAATATTCAGCATGGGTGCATGGGTCAAGAGGTATTTCAGTTCCTGAAATCTTTCCTCAAATTTTGATATCCAAATGAATTTAATCCCCTTTCTCTGAAGGGCAATGATTAGAAAGCCAATATTGGAAATTCCTTTTATGAACCAGCTATACTATCCTTCTAGGCTCACGAAGGACCTAATATCGCATACATCCTTTGGGGTAGACCATTCCATAATAGATCTGATCTTTTAAGGGTCCACTACCACCCCTTCCTTAGAAATTACTTGGCCTAAGTAATGGAATTGCTTCTGAAAGAAATCACACTTTCTAAACTTAGCGTAGAGCTAATGCTCTCTTAGTACTTGAAGTACAAGTCTAAGAAGTTCTTAGTTATCCTCCCTATTCTTGGAGTATATTAGGATATCATCAATGAAAACCAACACAAATTTGTCCAGGAATTTTTTGAGTACATTATTCATCAAGCACACAAAGGTGGCGAGGGTGTTGTTTAACCCAAATAGCACCACCATGAATTCATAGTGACCATACCTCATCCTGAAGGTTGTTTTGTGGATGTATTCATTCTTAATCCGGACTTGGTGGTATCCAGAGCTTAATTCGATCTTCGAGAAGATGGAATCACCTCCCAATTAGTCGAACATGTCATGGATTCTTGGTAAGGGGTACTTGTTCTTTATGGTTGTCTTATTGAGTTGTCTATGATCTATCCACAATCGAAGTGTGCCATCTTTATTTTTCACAAACAAGATGGGCGCTCCCCACAGAGATACACTTGGTCAGATATATCCTTTGTCCATCATCTCCTTTAGTTGTAGCTTGAGCTAAACCATTTTTGGCATGCTCATTATATATGGCGTTCTAGATGATGGTACTGCTCTTGGTGTAAGTTCTATCAAGAAGTCGATATCCCTTCTTGGAGGTAGACCGGGTACCTCTTCTAGAAACACGTCCCTATATTCTCTTAATATGGGCTAGTCCTCTAGGTTTGGATTGTCATTCTCAACAGATTCCAGTACCTGTATGGGATATAAGGAACACCCCTTTATGCAATACTTTTTAATTTGAAGGGTTGATATTTGTCTCACTGAGACAGGCTTCTGAATCCCTTGGAGGGTCGTTTTTCTGCCTTCTTCATTCACACATTCTAAAGTTTTATGATAACAATCCAATTTAATTTATAAGAAACCTACTAATTCACATCAATAAACACATCATAACATCCCAAGGGAATTGTGTTAATGGTCTCTTGGGTGGGAAATCCACCAATGATGAATTGACAGGCTGGTATGACCTCTTCCAGCTTTCGTTTGGTCCTAGTGGCTAATCGCACCAACCACATTTTAACATGTCTAATTAGTTGTAGTTTACACTTATCAATAGTCTGAGGAGCCACATAACTCAAATTAGAACTTGGGTATATTAAAATAGAAACTAGATGGTTGGCGATCATACCTTCCAGCTCCACTACTGAATCTTGGTGGTTGGCTTGATTATTGTTGAAGGATGCATAGATTCGCGGCATGTTCCTAGTGACATCAATGATGGTGGTAGATTTATGGATATTGTAGACTCTCTTACTATTATGTTTCTTGTGTGGGAAGTCCCTCAATCGATGATATTCTCCACAACCCCAACATTTTAAGGGTTCCTTCTTTAGGTTATCATTCTTTTATGGGACTCTCTTATTTCCACTTTAAGAGGGGAAATTTTTCTTGTATACACTTCTAGTAGGAAGGCTCCTTCTAGAATATTTTCCATAGCTCTTAAATCTTGAGGATTTAAACCCATTCTTCTGGAATCATGAACTACTTATCTTCTTCCATTCCTCATGAGGTCTTGTCTTACTCCCAAATTTTTCATAACAATACCTCACCTTCTAGATAGTTTCTTCCAAGGTCTTTGTTTCATCGAACTCAATCCTATCCTGGTAGGTTTGAGGTAACCCCCTAATGAACTGATGCATTTTTACCATTTCATCTTTTATGTAGGGTATATGCCTCAATAGTTTAAGGAATTTATTGACAAATTCATATATGGTGAGCTACCCCAACCTTAGTTCATAGAATTCCTTAGTATTCCCATCCATGTATCTCTTTGACAGATACTGCTTCTTGAAGTATTTCTCAAAATCTTTCCATGACAGGTCCTTCTCATGGAATCCTTTCAAATTCCTAAGGTATTCCTACCAAATGGAAGCCTTTCCATTCAGGTTAAAGATGGTTATTCGAGCCTTTGAGTTTTCAGAGTAATCATGGACTCTAAAGTATTTCTTTAAAACAAGCAGCTAAACTTTAGCCTCTTATCCTGTGCTAATCTCTCCATCAAAAGAGGGTGGTTTGGCTCTCTAGAATTTTTTAGGATTATGGTTTTTTTAGCACTTATGATTCTTTCCTATTCTTTGAGAATGTGAGCTTTCTCTGCTACTAGAAGATCCTTTGGATTTGCCAACTTCCTTTCTAGAGGACTCTATCGATGAGTGTTCCCTGCCTTTAGGTTGGGCCTTATTCGAGGTGCTTCTCCTAGTGTGGTCACTTATGGAGTCACATTTTTGGATATTGGGTGGACTTTGACTTCTCTTCTTACATCATCGGTCCACATGACTAGTTGCGGGTTCATGTTGTAGTTGCGTCTGTATGTCGGACAAGCTCTACAATAATACTGCGTTAATTTATGTTTGTTTTTATTTCTCCTTTATCAATCTGTCATTGTTAGCCTTTAAACTCTATAATTCATCCCTAAGGCTCCTTATAGTTTCAACCATATCTGGAGGGTTTCCACCGCCCTACTTTCATCACATTATTCATCTCTATTGTGGAGCCATCCCCCACTTCATGACACGTCACCATCCTTTAGTCTTGAAGTTTTCCTATGATTTATTGATTGCTCGAGTGCTGAAAAAAACTTATTGTTAGCTAATAGTCTATTAGTTTATGAACAATACACAACTCAGATTTCTTAAATGCATACACACAATAGAAAGTTTCATTATTTTCTTCAATAAAATTGTTAACCATACTTTTTAATAAGGAGGCCAAACAGAGTGTCTCTCTTAAAAGTACTCTAAATATGGTTTTTAAGCGAATAGTTCGTGAGCCCAAGCAGGCCAAATGTTGTAACAATGCTCTGATACCAATTTTTAACACACCCATTATGGGCAAGAAAAAAAAAAAAATCTCCTTTTAGGAGCAAATCCTCTCTTTCTATGGTTCCTAAATTGGAAAGTGGAGGAGTCAGCCCAAACTCCCAGTCACTGGGTCTTCTTACTCGTCGAGCTGAAGTAGCTCTTTGATTCCCTACTAGAATATTCAATACATATCCATAGGTCTTTTTATGAAAACTATGCCTGCGCGAACAAGCACTAGCTGCGAGTTCTCTCCTTCTAACCACCTCATATGACCACTTGCCTAACCAAAAGGCTCTTCATGACTTTTCATGTCAGGTAATCATGCGTGAGCCAAACCTGACTCTCTGACTCTTGAACTCTCAAAGTAGAGGCTAGTGCATCCTAGTTGTTGTGTTATCCTTCATCAATGTGACCTTCAGCTATGACCCGAGGCCAATCTCATGAGGGATTCCTAACTTCGTATGTCGAGTATTTGCGTGTGAGGTAAACTTGACTTTCCTGATTCTACACTTTCCTCAGACCAATGGTCCATGAATTTCAATGATCCAATGTCTCAGATCAACTTGTGAGTTTTCACTTCGTGAGTCATGAGTCAACAAAATGATGATCTCTCACCATGTTTCCTTCCCAACACCGACGGCTAGGATCAACTCCACTCTTCCCCTTGAAAATATTCCAAAGTCTGAGTTCTCGAAATACTAGATATGTTGCCACCTGTCAACTCTGATCATGGATGGTTTTGATGACTTTAGAATTTGTCTCGTACACTTTCCTTGGGATCCAACAACTATTGGTCCACGCACTAATATCTAACAGCTCAAATATGTTCTCCTCTTTTCTGTGCACTCCTCTCGTATGTCTCTGATCTAATGACCCAGATCCTTTCTTGTGAATGGTAAGTTCAAGTTTTGCGACTTTGGAAAACAACCTCCTCCATTCTCCAGACTCTCGAGTTCCAATTTCCTGAAGTCTCCTTCCCAACGAAAGGAATCAACGGTTCGATATTTCCTTAGATCGATGGATCACTATCTCTCCTAAGATTTAGAGTGTTGAATGACTCTCATCCCTTATCCTCCTTGCATTTTTACTAGATCCAAGAGCAAATGACTATTGGCGCTTCTCCCTCCAGGGATTTCTACCATTCGTCTAGGATTTCAATGACTCTTTGAAAAATAACTTGGTGTCGCCCCTTCTGAACTTTTAATTTCCATGAGGTGAATTCAACTCTCACTCCTCCTTTGAGTTATTATAGGACTCTATCCTCCCTGAGCTTTCACCTTCTTCCTGACTTGGAAGATATCAGTTATTTCAAAGGTCTCGACCTTCGATTTACTTCCTGTGATCCCTGATGTATGGTTCTAGACTTCCGCTTTCCCTCCTAAGCTTACGAACTTGAAACAAGTTCACCTCTTGGACCTCATCTTCACTTATGAAAAGTGATTGTCTCTTCTAAGCTTGTTCCTTAGGGAATTTTGAACTCCAACGTACCCCTTGCATTAATCTTCTCACATCGGATTGACAGTCCATAAGCTTCCTTGATCGAATAGTCCAGATCACATACAAACTTATGGTTTCATAAGTTTAGTCATGCCAACATGAGATTCTTATGATGTGTGAACTCCGATATCACCAATCTGATGGTCAAGGATGGTCTCTATAGATCCTTAGAGCTACGGTCTAGGTCACATCACTACTTTGGGTTTCAGAGCATCTGTCCCCTTCACGATGATTACCAACATTCGTCGAACTTGCGAAGACTGAGGGAGTTGAGGTATTAATTCCTGTGCCCCTTCTTCAAATATAATGGTCATGACAGACCTTTGATTCTCCCGAAAGGGTCTCTTCCGTTCATCTTCCAAACGAAGGGATATTCCATTTTGACACTTGAATCTCACTATTCTTCCTTAGATTTTGTTGGTTCTTAAAGGCTTGAGATTTTTTCACTCTTTCTCTTGAACATAATGCTTGGAAGAATTGTTTCATGCACCCCTTACATTTAATACTCAAATATAGAACTTAAGATGGTCTCGATCTCTGCCCACCTTGTAGAGATTCGATGCATACATGCACTACCTCTCCTGAGATTAGTAAACTTTGTCCTCACAGTGATTGTAGGATTCAACCTCCGCAATCAGGAAAGTACTCACTCAACTCTAGGACGGTGATCAAATTCCCTAGGGAATGTGCTTTCGAGGAATTAAACTAGAGCATAAGGGGAAAATCAAGAAGATGTAAAAGTTCTCAAGGATTGAACGCATACTCTTAAATTAATCATTCAATACAGAAACCATTTATAGGAACATAAATACAAGTGTGCATCCATTATTTACAATTCAAAGCATAAGGCATAAAAACACTTATCAGAACCATAAGGCATGATGCGACTGATGAGAGGGATGCCCGTTTACAGCCAACCATAGGCTTAGTCACTCCCAATGGGTTTATCAGTGGCCACCCCCGAGCTTAGGCCACGATGCTTTGAGATTCAATCTCTTACTTCCAGCTCAACGAAAGTTAGGGATGGAGATTACTCTCCTTCTCCCAATACATGAATAGATAAGGAAAAAGGTTACTCTCCTTCTCCTGAATATGTTTCTATTCTCCGTGATCAGAAAACATTTTTTCTCTTTCAATCCTTCCTTGGACCCGAGGTCTTCAGATCTCATCTCTACGCTCTTCCCAGGTCCTCTCTACCCACACCATGCTTCCTTTCTTGCCTTTCTCAACAATGATTGCATGTGGCTCGAATTTCCCAGTCCATGGTCAGGTCTGGAATCCTTACAGATGGGAAGTCTACCCCATCCCCTCATTAACTCTTGAGGCCTTCCCACCTACCATCCTAAAGGGAATTCATTCCTGGTCAGAGGTTTATTCTGATCTTGAACAATTTAAATGCAACATGGTACTGGTTCAGTGGAGGTTAACGCAACCATTCTGGGTCCCCTTCACATTCGATATGTATCCATTTTCCATTAAAATAACAAAATTTACATTCATCAACCTTTTATTCAAAGGTCCATCAAAATAAACATTCAAACCTTTGAGTTTTCCATAGTTCCCTGGAAAATATAGTTATATTTATAGACTGGGCGAAACAGGGTGTTACAATTACCTACCCCTGAAAGGAACATCCTCCTCGATGTTGTATCTATCAAACCGATATTTATGTACATAAGTAAACAAAATTGGATATGCCTATCTCATGGCATCTTCCATTTCTCACGTAGCCTCATTTGGGCCAGAGTGTTTCCATGGCACCTTGACCTGTGCAATGGTTCGGTTCATGAATGAGGATTCCTTCCTGTCTAGTATGCATTGGGTTTCTGGCAGGAATTCTCCCTCCAATTCCACCTAGATTACAGACTAGTCAATTATATCATTATCATCATGTACATATTTCTTCAATAATGAAACATGGAAAACATTATGTTCCTTTACAGTTGCAGGAAATGATAGCCTATAGGCTACAGGTTCCACTCTATCTAAGACTTCAAATTGTCCACAATATCGAGGTGCCAATTTTTCATAAGCTCCCATTCTTGGGGAACTCTTCCTGGGTCTAACTGTGAGATAGACATGGTCTCCGGTCTTGAACTCTCTGGGAGTCCTCTTTCTGTCGACGTAAATTTTATGTCTATCCTGAGCAATCTCTAGATTTTGTCATATCTAAACCAATTGTTGTTACATTTCTTTCAGCATGTCGGGTCTGATTGTAATTTTTTCCATTGGGTTAGTCCATCTGATTGGAATCCTTCATTATCTACCATAGAGGGCTTCAAAAGGGCTCATCTTCAAGGATTCATGATAAGTGTTGTTGTAGGCTGTTATACAACTGAGAGGGGAGGTGAATCAGTTGTATCTGTGCTTAAACATTTATGGTTCTTTTAAAAACTCTTATCAGAAACACTGAATGATGATCACAATAATGCAGAGAAATAAACACTGGCATATTCAACATCAGTCACATATATGAGAAACACAGAGACAGATATTTTCCGAGGAAACCCATACAGGGTAAAAACCTCTTTTCTTTATATGATAAGTAATAATTACATTCTTTACATTATCATACATATGAGCACCAACTCATAATGAGGCTGCAACCTCTCTTTTGCATGCTACAACTTGCTGAGAGCACAAACTCTCTATTTTCTCTAGCACCCACTAGAAGGAAGCACCAACTCCCTGGTTTCTCTAGCACCAACTAGAAGGAAGCACCAACTCCCTGGTTTCTCTAGCACCAACTAGAAGGAAGGACCAACTCCCTGTGTTCAAGCACCCACCTGAACCTTTGAGGACAACAGTCCTCTCGAGCACCTCCCAACCACCCTGAAATATAAATATTTTCTACTGAAACTTATTACAGTGATATGATGTTCAACAATGGCTTACCAAATTCATCACTATTATGTTGCATTTCTTTGCTCTGTCTGCCTCATCGCCTTTCTGCACACATCACTTGCGCTGTCTGTTCTTTTTCATTTTATGTTTTGAACGCCATGTCCATTCACTGTACAGTTCCTCTTCTGTGCTATTTAGCTACTACACTCTCCTCCTTCTTCACACATGAATCACCTTCACCAACAACAACCATAGCAAACTCCTCCAGCAACAACAACCCCATCTCTTCTCTGTATCGTGTATTTATAGATTTTGTGCACCTTGTGCATGCAATGTTCGCAATGCCTCTTCATGTTGTCTCATTATCGTTATCCTCCACCTCTCGAGTGCTCTGTCTGATCATCATCATGACTCTTCAGCTTCTCTGGTGGTTTTTCCACGCGTTTAGCATCACTGGATATTATGTTGAGATTCCTCAATCTCTTTGGTAGTTGAGACTCTTCGTCTTTTCTGTGACATTCGAGCTCACCTTCTCTATTTTAGTTACAGGCTTCCATGCTCATCCATCTATCAATCCCTTCTAAGAATAGTCTTTCTTCACTTGGACGAAGTTTGGAGCTGTTCATCTCCTCTGGCGATCACACAGGGGTTTCTTTGAATTCTCTAGCAGACGCCATCAATGGTTTCTGGTAGTTTCACTGTGTCGCGCATCAGTAGCCCTTCGATCAACACTTGATCTGACGGTTCAAATTACATCGTGATTTCACCTATTGCGATATCATCATTCTTGGTGTTCATAGTTTTTGTCACTTACAAATCCTGATCCCCGATGCCTCTCCATGGACTGGAATCAACGGTTCAGATTCAACCTTAATCTGATGGCTCAGATTACATTGCGATTTCAAATATCACGAAATCGACATTCTTGATGTCAAG
The DNA here is from genome assembly GCA_009831015.1 of Picea engelmannii. Classification (NCBI taxonomy): domain Eukaryota; kingdom Viridiplantae; phylum Streptophyta; class Pinopsida; order Pinales; family Pinaceae; genus Picea; species Picea engelmannii. The sequence continues at coordinate 204,344 of ML796092.1, forward strand.
TGGTTTTGTCACTTCAAAGTTCCAATCCCTGACACTCCATAAAGAGATCGTATCAACGGTCCAGGTCACTTCTTAACTTTAATGGCTGTGATTAAATCAGGATTTCACATATCATGAAATCGGGGTTTCTGATGTCAATAATCTTTGTCATGTCCAACTCCCGATCCTCGAAACTCCGACATGGTGTCCATCTACTGATGTCACACGTGGATTGACACGTGTTGAATACTGCCATGTGTCACTCTGATTCATGACTTACATGTGCCTGAAATGTTGAATCAGTCTGACACTTGTCATTACCTGATTGTGCCACATGTCCCTAGATGACGTGGTCTGCTGACGTGAGTTGGGTCAAAGGTCTAGATCACATCTTGATCTGACGGTTCAGGTTCAGTCGAGATTTCACACATCACGATTTCGGGATTCTTGATGTCAATATTCTTTGACATCTCCAACTCGCGATCCTCGAAACTCCGAAAAGGAGTTGAATCAACGGTCCACATAATCCCCTGAGATGGAAGGTCCTCCTTCTTTCTTCTTGTACTTTTAACACTGTGCAGGTTTTCCCCAATCTAACAGTGGTCAGATCCTGCACTCAGATCTAATGCCTGAGATCTATCCTCCTCTTCAGCGCGCATTGTTCTTGTTTTTATTCAGATCTGACGGCCCTCATGTTGTCGGGAATTTTGGATGGGATCAACGATCAGTGGCACTTCAGGCTTCAATTATCCCTCCCGTTAAGCTCGTGGTCCACATGACCTTCTCCTATATGACCTCAACCTTACTACTCATCGGGGTTTCGAGCTTTTCAATGCCGCAATACATTAGGTCACGGTATTCCGGATATGTGAAACCCCGATGAATCAACCCTCCTTTCGAGATTTTTGTTTGGCTTTTCCCGATGGTAAACCTCATGCTGCTCTTATCCTGATCTAATGGCTGATGGGATTTCTGAATGAAATCCAATGGCTCTCGATTTTTGTCTTCCTTCTCCTCTATGAACTCCTGTATATTGAGCTTTGCTGCACGCATTCTCCTCGACGTTGTTCCTCCTCAGCTTTCACTTCCATCTTAATCTGCCATCTTCACTATTGTACTTTCCATCAAAGACAAGCATACACTACCTGTTAAACATTTGCCAACAATCTCCCCCTTTGGCATTGATGGCAACTAAGGCACCCAAATTCTTTTCTCCCCCTTTGACATCAATGTCAAAGAGAACATGCTCCCCCTGAGATGTTGCAGTAATTTTAGGAGGCATTAGATAATCAAACAATACAAATCTCCCCCTAACAAGATGGACTCTCTTATATGAGGCCTGCAGAATATTTGTATTTGAACCAGAATCTTCTCTTTCTGATTCTTGGACCTGTTCATCTTCAACTTCCACTGTATCCTTTGTGAAATATTCAAAATTTCTCACCTCTCTTACTTGGAATCCTTTAACAATCTTCTCATGAGTGGATGACTCCCCCTATCACTGTCATCTTTATACTTCTGACTATTTTCCCCCTTTGTTCCTAAAAGGTTAACTTTCCTTGACAAGGTCTTTCCTCTTGTTGTCTCTACAGGAACACTGTGCAATTGTAACTTGTACATTTTAAATAGCCCTTGGATCTCCCCATTGAATCTCATCGATCTCTATTGCTGCAATTTTCATTTTTCTTCCATGATGCATTCAATCCAAGGATTTTATCTCCATATTCAATCACAGGAGAAAACTGCTACACCCACTCTCATGCCTGCTTTTCTTTCTCAAAGATGAAGGACCTATATCAGGTTTCTTAGGAGCACTGATTTCTACCTTGTTGAGTCCAGTATCGGATTTGTCATTTGGTGATCTCTGGCTATCCAAGACCTTGTCCAGAGTCATGAATCTGCTCAAGAACTTGATTTGGGTGTCTGCCTTCTCAACATTCAAGACTTCTGCTTCCTGTTTATGACATGGTTCTTCTCCTACTTCTTTCGTGGGATAAATGATGACTGAGCATTCTTTTATTGTATCTGAATCTTCTACTTTACTTGCAGGGGAGGATTTGACATCAACATTATTGTTTGTTCTTATATTGTTATTCACCATTTTTTCTGAGTTTACCTTTACCTTACATTCTTTGGATGTGAGCACATATTCACTACCTCTGTCACACTTTTGACTTGAACTGAGCAAATTATGTTTCAGACCATCCACAAGCAGAGTGTACTGGGCATCTCCTTTGTCATTACTCAAACTCATCATCCCTCTATCCTTGATTTTGCTTGGTTCATCATTTTCAAGGATCACATTTCCTATTTTGCTTTTACTTATGGACAATAGCTTATCCTTGTCTCCAGTCACATGTTTGGAACATCCACTATCTATTTTCCAGAGGCCTTTTGTTTTTGAGTTGAAAGTGCTTGACCACATTTTTCACTATCTTTCCTCTTCCATGTGCTGGTATTTCTATCTAAGAACTTTATTCTTGGATATGATTTGTAATTCTTGAGATGGTAGTTTGCATTTTTGTGGCCAAAGTTGTGACAATTATATCATTCAATCTCATTGTTCAATAGGTCAAAGTAGTTGTCGCAGGGTTGTCTACTCATCGATTGTTTATTGATCCTTGACCTCCTCAGTTGCATGTCTCTAGACTTAGTTTGGCAATTTGCAATATGTGATGGTTTGTCACTTTGTTGTATCATTCTTTGTTGTGGTAGAAATTTATTTCTTGGAAATCTTAATTGCTCACGTCTAATTCTTAAGGAACAATTTACAGCTTTGTGACCAAAATTAGAAAAGTAGAAACAGTATCCATAGAAAAATTCTTTGTACCTGGAAAATTGTTGTCTTCTTTGAGAAAATTGATTTATTTCATGTTGATGATGTCTTTCAGCAGGGAGTGCATTATTTCTTTGTTCTACATATTCAGTCCTGACGCTTTTTCTTTTACTTGTCCTGGGCGACTGGTTGTCTTCCTTTGTTTCTCCAGGCTTGTTATTGTCATTGGTTGTACTTTTGACAAACTTGATTTGTTCTTCATTTCCTGACTTCCCACTGCTTGATCCCTCTTCATAACCCAAACCATATTTCATCTTTGGATTCCTTTGTTGATTCAGAATGGTGGCTAATCCTTCTGAAGCTTTGATACTTGACAAATTCTGATTATACAAGGCTTGAAACTTCTCCATCTCTTTCCTAGTTCTCACTACTTCTTCTTCCAGGGCTTCAGATCTTGTCCTCTTTTCTGATAGTTGATGTTTCAGAATATCCTCAACTTTTCTTGCCTCTTCTAATTCCACCTTCAGCAGGGAAAAGTCTGCGTCAGGTTGTTTACCGTCTTTCTCAAACTGTATCAACAATTGTTTTTGCTTTCTGTTCTTAATTCTGAGTCTGTCAAACTCTTCCAGTGCACTGATCAGTTCTCCTTCCATGTCAACCACAACTTCTTCATCATTCTCATCACTGCCTGTGTTTTGATTATCATAATTATCTTTGGCCATAAGCATGAAGTCATTTAGTTTATCTTCAATAGATGAATCATTGTCTTCATCATCTAAAGGATCGTCTTCATTGTTTGCACAAAGACTTTTATTCTTAAAGTTATTCTCTTTAAATAAATTTCTATGTTTATATTTCTCCTCATCATCACAAGTCTGATCCTTTCCTTTGTGGGGACATTTATTTGCAAAATGGCCTATCCTACCACAGTTGAAACATAGGGCAACTTACCTTGGTACTTGCCTGATCCTTTCTTTAGTCTCTTCATGAATTTTGCTTCAATTTCATCAGGCTCAGAATCTTCATTCTTATCTTCTTTAAATGATGCTTCTCTAGAGGTGGGTTTATCTGTAACTATCCTCATCTCATATGCAGTCAATGTTCCTAGAAGTTGATCAAAAGACAAGGTTT
>ML796092.1:250959-280210 GCA_009831015.1 Picea engelmannii
GATGAAAATCTATGGGCCTGTGAGCCTAATTCGGCGGTTGTGCCTTCTTCGGCCTGCGAGCCATCTTCGGAATTTGTGCCTTCTTATGTTCCTATTCTATTTTCATATTCAGATGATGATAGTGAGGATGAAAATCCACCTCCTCCTGCTAACCTTCCTCTAGATGAGTCCTTTGAACCTGGACAAGCACAAGTTCCACCGCTTCCTTGATGGGTCTGTTCAACACGAGAAGTAACTGGTGATCTTGTCGGTGATCCTTCAGATTAGCGTCGAACACATTCACAGTTCCAGTGAGCCTTTTCTCTTTTGGCTCAACTTTTAGAGACTCGTGATCCAGAGACATTTGCAAAAGCTTCAAGTCATCCATATTGGGATACAACAATGAATAAAGAGTATCGTTCTTTAATGGAAAATGATACTTGGGATCTTGTACCTCTTCCAAAAGGAATAAAACTTGTCAGATGTCAATGGGTCTACATAAATAAGTATGCATCAGATGGAAGTATTGAAAGACACAAGGCTCGGTTAGTTGCCAAAGGATTCTCCCAAGTTGAAGGAATTGACTATAATGAAACCTTTTCCCTTGTAGCCAAAATGAATTCCATCTGCCTTGTTCTTTCCCTTGTTGCCTCACATAAATGGGAGGTCCATCAGATGGATGTTAAATCCACCTTCTTGCATGGTGGTTTGAAAGAAGAAATCTACATGGAACAACCTCTCAGCTATGTCCAGAATGACTCTAGCCTTGTTTGTCACCTTAAGAAATCTCTTTATGTTATTAATCAAGATCCCCGAGCTTGGTATGCCAAAATGGACAGCTTTCTTATTGACATTGGATTCTCTAGATTCCATTCTAATCCTAATGTTTATACCAAGAAATTAGGAAGCCATCTCATAATCCTTGTCCTTTATGTTGATGACCTTATCCTGATTCCTTACTGGTAGTGACTCAAAACTTTTAAACCATGTGAAAACCATCCTTAAGAAGAAATTTGAAATGACAGGCTTAGTTTTTCACTATTTTCTTGGCCCCCAAGTTTTGCAAACCAATGAAGGAATTTTTCTTTCCCAGTCTAATTATGCTTGTGACCTTCTTTGTCACTTTCACATGGATGATTGTAAACTAACCCCTTATCCCTTCCATTCTGGAGTCAAGCTTACTGCCACCTGTACTTCTCCTGAAGTTGATACCACCCTATGTTGTTAGTTAGTTGGTAGCCTCTTATACTTGACTCATACCTATCCTGATATTTCCTTTGTTGTTGGTCTTGTTTCCCAGTATATGAAAACACCCCATGAAAGCCATTGGAAAGCAACTAAAAGGATACTTCTCTATGTCTATGGTACATTTCAGTTCGAGATACATTATAGTTCAGGGGGGACTCCTTTATTGGTTGGTTTCATTGATTCATATTGGGTCGGCGACCCTGATGATCAGAAGTCTACTATAGGTTATGTTTTCAGCCTTGGTTCATGACCTGTCACTTGGGCCTATAAGAAACAACAGGCTATTTCACTTTCTGTAGTAGAAGCAGAGTACCAAGCATCGATAAATGCAAGTCAGGAAGCCTTGTGGCTTCAATAGATACTTTCAGAGTTTGGATTCAAGAAACAACATCCGACTAGCCTTTGGTGTGACAATCAAAGTTCCATCAAGCTCGCCAAAGACCCAGTTCAACATCAGCACAACAAGAACATTGAGCTACACATGCACTTAATCAGAAAGCTCATTCATGATCAAGTTATTGAAGTGTTCTTTTCCCCTACAGAAGATCAAGTTGCAGAAATTTTCACAAAGTCTCTTATAGAAGCAAATTTTTTCAAATTTCTCTCTATGTTAGGAGTTCAAGAAGCTTTCATTAAGGGGGGATAGGCTCTAATGCCTCCTTCCTTCTCCTATTGTGTCAACATTGTAAATCCTTCAATCCTATCCCAAGTTGTTCTTAAGGGGGGATGGTAGGATATTTAGACACTTAGGAGTTAGTTAAGATCTACTTGGTCTAATATGTCATTAGGCAAAAGTGTGTTTCTTTAGTATGCATTAGTATGCATTAGTATGCATTTTTAGTTAGGCAATACGACGGTCACGATATGTTCCCGACATAGAGTGATCTGACGGTTCATACTCTCCTCGATCTTAATGGCCATGGATCTGTGGCTTAACACTCGATTGGTCCATGATCTCTATTTAAATAGCATGGAGGGTCATTTGTTGATGATCGATTGTGAGAAAATATATTGTAAAATCTCTCTATAATCTTTTTCTTTTGCATTAATAAACTTATCCAAGTGGTTGTGTTGGTTGGGGTTGTGGATGTTTCTCTGTAGAGGTTTTACCACGTGAAAACATCAGTGTGTTGATATTTGATCTGGTTATGTGAGTGGTTATTGAAGGTGTTCGTCCTCTGTTGGAATACTTGAGTTGTCGAACAATAATTAATTCATTATTTTGATTAACATTACACTATTTCTCTTTACTTGTCTGTGTAGCTGTGATAGTTGGTGCGTTAATTTCTTTTCCACTTGGTTCCTCTCGAAGTTCAACCTTCTGAGCTACATTCTCTTCAATTTTGATAATATAATATATAAGTATATGTCAGGAAATAAATATCTACAATCACAATAAATATTTATAATTCTGAAGCATACATACCGGAATGGATACTCTTCTCCCCACTATCATTGGACATGTGCACCCTTGTATGACATGGTGTCTGCTGTATACTGCTAGATTCACTATTGTGGTAGCATTGTTGCTTGAAAACAAACATATATACTTAGTTAAGGGTGATATAATAAAATATGAATATACTTTACAAACATGCTATTATGGTTTCCTTATTTATTTTACTTACCTGCGTGGCTGGGGAGATTGGAGTCTGGCCCAAGATTTTCCTATATTCAATCACATTTTTAAAACCATGCTTGTAACCAAGATTTAGGTCCTCCTCGATGGCAGAAATGTCAAACATATTTAACTTCAATGCATAACACCATTAAAAATACTAATAACAAAAACATATATTTGTTTGCTACTATTAGATAAATATTAACCATAGTTAATCATTTAAATCTTACGATTCAAGCTTTTAGTTTTCCATAGGCACCCTGGCCTAGTTTATGCTGCCCATGCTTTTCCACTCTAGCCTTGGTTTCTTTGGAGGTGTCTGGTAACCTACATATGGAATTTTTTAAAACAGGAAAGAAAAACATAAATGATCATATTTCACTAATGATGATGATGATGATGATTATGATGATGATGATGATGATTATTATTATTATTAACGTCCACAAACACCAAAGTGGTCTATCCGACCTTAAGAGGGTAAGTGATTACTTGTGATTCTTTAGAATTTTGTTTCTGTGCTCGAAAAGAATTAAGATAAGCTTTCCAAGATCACCATACTTTTGTTGAGTTAAAAGGTTAGGAAGGTTGGTAGTGTGATAAATATTTTGAAAATCAGATCTAATATGGGTATAGGTTGGACAATCTAAGAGAAAGTGTTTTTCATATTCAACATTCTTAGTGTCACAAAGGTGACACACTCTTTCTTCCCATGGTGTTTTAGGAATTGACCAACGCCCAGTTTCACTATGGATCTCGTGAGAATTTGTTATTATCTTAGTAATGCTTAGTTTTTTCTTTACACTTGGCAAAATAGATAGATAATTTTGATATTCTAGATTAGGGTTGATTACATCTTTATAATACCTTAATTTTATTTTTTCCTCTAACTCTTTAACACACCACATTTTCTCCTTAAATTTTGATTTGACATTTTTTTAATAGTATATTTATTCTGCAAAATGGTTTCTTCCATGATTCCCCAATAGTTTAGCCAAGACCGGGCATCTTTATTCCATCCTCACTTGAGTCGATGGTGGTTATGACTTGATTTTAAAGCAATTTTAGGTAGCCTATTGTATTCCATGTTGTTTAAATTGTTCTTATACATTATATATCTAGTCATAGACATAATCTCAATGGGAGAGAGGCTTGTTTATTAGAGGAGGATGGGATAGGGCATATTTCCTTTAATTTTTAGATTATAGGTTATAAAATTATTTTGTATTTGCTATATCTTTCTCCAGGATTCATGAGAGATACTACAACCCCAGACTTCACATCCATAAAGAATAACATGTGTAACAAGAGTCTCAAAGAGGAGTTTCTTCTTATCCCAACTCCAAAGATCAACTGATTTACAATTGTTTTCAATCCCATAATAATCTTTCCATCCCCAAATAATCCTTTTCTCAATGCTATATTTCCAATTGAGCTTGTGATGAATATCAATTCCAAGATATTTGTATGAAGTCACTTCCTCCAATTTTGTGTTGTCATATACAAAGGTATCATAAGGGATATTATTGGATTTAATAATCATGGAATTAGTCTTATCAGTATTAACAGTCGTACCCATATTAGAGAAAAAATCCTTGAGGATTCTTAGTTGTTTTTCAAGATCATGGGGACTCGTTTCCATAAGAATGATATCATCGGCATAAAAAAGAAGATTGATGACTATACCATTCCGAGTAGGACCAACACAACCTTCTTTTTCCAAGCATTCTTCTAACTTGTCAATGTATATGCCAAAAAGGGTAGGGGACAAGGGACAACCTTGTTTGACACTGAAATTGTGGTTAATCTATTTTGACCAGCCCTCAGTGTTTTTAAACTTAGCGGTAATATGACATGTGTTGTACCTTGCTTGACCAGCTCATGGATGTATTCCTTGTTTTTTAAACAAGTTCTCCTTCGCATCCTTTATCAGGGCCTTCCACTCTTTCTCCAGAACCATGGGAGGGCGCTCATGCTTGAGTTCTAATTGCAATTTATCGCTATATTGGGCCCTGGTATATTTTAAATTCTCGGTGGCTAACTTTGTAACCACTTTCTTGTTGAAAGTGTTTTCGAACAAGTTTACCACATGGTCTATTAAATCATCTTAATTTTTTCTATCTTGGCCATTCCACTGTATGTGAATGGTGGGACCAAACAACTCTAATGATTTCTTATTTAATTTTCTATGGAAAACATTGTTTTCTAGAGAAACGTGTTATCCATTAATTTATAATAATCTCAAAAAATGTCCATTTAAATTTCATGATGAAAATGAATCAATTAATTAACAATTAATTTCAATCTTCTGAATCTTGATCAGAACAAATGTGTCATGCAAAATAGTTTCCTCTCCATCTACAGTACGTTCCTCTCTGGAGTCATGCAGAGTCCCAGGCTCCAACTCTTCATGCTCCGGTGTGTCATGCTAGTCAAAATCATTGCACTCATTAATGGATTCGAGGGGAACCTCAGGAGGCTAAAAAATCCTCACTTAGACTTTGTTATGTCAATGTTTTTGTTGCATTGGACAATCACTGCTACCTATAACAATTGCAAGATCAGTAGGTTCCCAGTGCTCAGGGTTTAAAAACTCCTACAAACGAAAAAAATTAATTTATCAGATCATATAGAAAATATAAAACAAAAAAATGGATATCAAATTGTCATAGCTGATAAAAATATGTGAATATGCCACTTACCCCAAAATTAGTTATTGTATTTTGTAGCTCTACAATTATTTCCCCGTCCTCTTGTGTCAGGGTTCTTTTGCTAAGAAAACCTAATATTTTATGTTATTCTTCTTTAAGGCCTTTGCTGCAATTGTCATTGGGTCAGTGTAATAAAATATTTCATCCTCATCAATATCCTCAGTGGGAGCCTTCCCATGTTGATCATGCCACAATACATTGATGAATACAATTAATGAGATGAACTTTAACATTTGAGAAATTTAGTTATTGTAGTCATAATTTATTACTGTATTTAACATTTACCGGCTGAGGCACATCGGGTGCCTTTCCATGGTCACCCTAGATAGATGTAGTGGGTTATTTTCGGCCATGATCACCCTAGACAGAAGTTGACACAATAAATCAATCAACAAAGGTTATGAAATTCACCTATAACATTTAAAAAAAGAAATATTGGAGTAATATTAGAAAAGAAAATAATGAAATTTCTTAAATTTAGTTGTTGTAGTCATAAGTTGTTATTGTATTTAACATTTACCTGCTGAGGCACAATGGGTGCCTTTCCATTGTCACCCTGGAAAAATGTAGCGAGTACTATTTATAAAGCCTGCAATGTTTCTAGTATCTTTTGGCCTTCCATCAATATACATAGTTTCCCCTTTATTTTGATTGTTATCTACTAGTTGTATATAATTTGTGGCAAATCCGTATCTCTGCATACTTCATGTATATCATACCAACGTCAACCAGTGATTGTATTTGTATAATGGTTCGACATACTCCATCAGTTCAGTTACAATTCCATAGCTGACCATTATTCCATCCATGGAAAATAACCCCAATCGATGTAAGGACGAAGGAGCAATGCAATACATCCTCCCACTGATGAAGAAATCTACGTCCACTTCAAGTAGCTCCTTAGGTTCCCATCATTTCACTAGATGTCTATACCTCAAGGGAAACTCAATGTCACCTATGCTCTCAACATCATAATTACATGACCCTCTGTTGGCAATAAAAAATTTCATGCATATAAGAAATCTTTTCTTTACCTTTTCAGATCTAGTTGATCTAGAACTATTATATCTAGTACATCATGTCTCACTTTCAACCTCTCTTATTATATATTGATCATCACTCAAGGAAGATAGATCTGACAGATAGCTATTTCGTGGTACCTACACCCATTAAAACAAGAAGATAAGTTATCGTGCAAATATAAGTTTGTGGTACCATCACAGTTGCATATAGTTGCATGTTTGTTGCATATAGTTGCAATATAGTTGAATATAGTTTCATAAGTTGTGTTGTTGCATAAAGTTGCATATAGTTGCATAGTTTCATATAGTTTTATAAGTTGCATATTTGCATATAGTTTCATATAGTTGCATAGTTCCATATAGTTATAGTTGCATAAGTTCCATATAGTTGCATAGTTCCATATAGTTGCATATAGTTGCATATAGTTGCAATATAGTTGCATATAGTTGCATACAGTTGCATAAGTTTCATTGTTGCATAAAGTTTCATAAAGTTGCATAAAGTTCCATATAGTTTCATATAGTTTCATAGTTTCATATAGTTTCATATTTTCATATAGTTGCATACAAAATTGTCATATAGTTGCATATTTGCATATATTTGCATATGAAATTGTCATATAGTTGCATATAGTTGCATAATTTGATAAGTTGCATTGTTGCATAAAGTTGCATAAAGTTTCATAAGTTCCATAAAGTTGTAAATTCTAACCTTGTACAATATCTACTGCAAACTGATATTCAGAAAAGAATAGAAAAGATACAATGGAAAATACAAACATTACACAAAGATTTTTCACCTGGAAACCCAAACTGGGAAAACCAGCATATATTATATTCATACACTGTTATTACATTGTTTACAATACAATATACATATAGGAGCCAATGGCATCCAAAACCCTAACCCAGTGACCTGGATTAGTCCAAAACGCTAATTCCTTAACAAGAAATAGAAAACCATCGGCAAAAACCATGTGCCGAAAAACCACCTAAATATCATGTGGTCCCGGAAATATGTCATCCTGGAAATATGTCGTCTCGGTAATATGTCGTCCCGGTGGAAATATGTCGGCCCAAAAAAACAAATTTTGGGGGCACTGCCCCTGAACCCCCGCGCGGGGGGCTCCGTCCCCCTGCACCCCCTCTAACCCCCTTGCGCGTTCAGCGCAGACGCTCAGACACTACTACTCATGCAAAGAATATAACACATACCCAACATTCTCCTACTTGTTGTTTTCTTTGCACACAGGGGGTTACAGGGTTACATAGTCAACAATCCAGGGCAACAATGCCCATGGATCCTCTACACCAAGAGAACTTCTCAGTGTTCATAGATTTTGTTAATGAATCTGCAACATTCTTCAAAGTGTCCACCTTCATCAGTGATACTTTCTTTTCTTCAATCATGTCTCTCACAAAGTGATATTGAACATCAATGTGCTTTGTCTTTGAATGATAAGTAGGGTTCTTCGCCAAGAAAATTGTACTATGACTGTCACACTCTATCCTTACAACTTATTGTACCAACCCAATACCTGAACACAATCTTTGTAACCATACTGCTTCCTTAATTTCATGAGTGGTTGCCATGTATTCAGATTCTGTAGTTGAAAGTGCCACTACAGCCTGTCTTTTGCTCATCCAACTTATTGCTCCTCCAAACAGGTTAAACACATACCCGCTTGTAGATCTCCTACGATCTAAATCTCTAGCCTAGTCTGCATCCACAAAGCCATGTATATAAACCACTCTGTCCAATCTCGATCTTCCTTCATAGCACAATCCATAACATTAACACCATTAACACAATTAATCAACCCTTGCATCGAGAACATCAACATATTTAAACCATAACATAATTCAAGTTCTATATAACAATTCAACCATTTGTATTGTTACTTTTCCAAATGTGCCACCCATGTTTACATTCCCAATATAACTCAAATAAATCGCTTGACCACTATACAATCTAAACGATCATGTATAGAATCATCACCAATAGCTCGATCAACATCAACCTGAAACATAACATAATCACCATACATATAGACTATATAAAATTGCAAGCCATTACTTCCATGTGCCACCAAAATTTCCACCATATGCATATAAAATGTATTTTAACACAATTTCATGGCCATTTCCTTGTTAGCTAGTACTTAATTATCAACAAGTATTTTCATGCATGTAGTATTGCAGAACTAGGTCTCTTTTGCATCAGATATAGTACTTTTCTCTTTCTCAAAACTTCCTTTCTACAATTGTCACTAACATATTTGTTATGAAGGTGTAATAAGAACAGACTATAATGATATTGATGAATAGCATATGCTATAGTAGCATAAGAAACCAACCTTTCATAAGCTCATTTATGACCAATAACACAAGATCTTCACCAACCATGTGTCACACATTGTATCAACATCAAAATGCACAAATCTACTCTCTAATAGTTCAAGGGGGTCCCACCTACTAGTATTATTTAGTTTTAATATAATAGGCTTAAGAAACACTTTCTGGGCAAAACTACATTGACTTTTTCAATCGTCAACATACAGGTGTCACTAGATGGTGAACTTCGGAGAATCATGCTCTGGGGTTTTCATGAAGTTGTGTTTCAGAATGTACTGAACGTAGAAGCCTGAAATGTCTAGGTGCCATTTATCCAAAAGAAATAATGTGGATCATTAATCTACGAGGGGATGGGTGGAGGACGAATATTCACTCCATTAGACAGTCGTTGGATCAAGGAGGATAGGTGTAAGAAGTTTCGACACTCTGGAAGGATTCAGTCCGGAGATTTTTGGTTGTTGAGATTTGAAATCATGGAAGGATGAAGTCCCAAAGTGGGCAACAGTCATTGATGTGAAAGTGGACACGTGACGCTAGATATAGAACTCTGGGTGAGAAGACCTTTGGAGGAAAACAGAGGGTGAAAGAACTGAAGTCCCGAAGGAGATCTCGATCATTGATTGAGGAGAAATTTGAAGGACCATTGATAGGGTCTTGGTTGAAAAAGTGTCAAAGTCCCAAAGAGGATCAGGGTCATTGATTTGGACAGGATGCATGGAAGAAGATCTGCCACTCCAGGGAAAATCACTCTGGAAGAGAGTAGTTGAATGAGAGTTTGAGAACTGAAACTCCTAAAGGTTGGACTCGTGGAGGAAATCACAACCACACATTTGAAGTTACATGTGTCACTAAATATTTCACTCCGGAATATAGCTGTTGAGAATGAAGAGAGAATTGAGAGTTGGAACTCTCGAATTCTGGAGAGCCGAAATCAATCATAGCCATTTATTTGAACAGGAGCTACATGTCGATATGTCATGGATATATGGGATTTTGCATGGAAGGAGGAAATAAGGAAGGAGAGGAATATGAATATTATTCATTGATCGAGAGGCATAACTAAGGGATTGGAGATCAACGGTCTTGCTCAATTGTTGTGCTAGAACATGCTCGGGTCTTAATTTTTCTTGAGTGGGACACAATTTCAACCATGGTTTTAACAAAGGGATATGTGGCAGCTGGAGGTGAATTACAAGATGAAAATTGGCTTGGCCTAAAACCACTCTTTCATGTTCTACAATCCCACGTTTTCACAAGGACATATCCCAAGGCCATATGAAGGAAGGGGATAATGGAAAAAAGGCTAGCGCCTGAAACTCGGTGTTTTGGAAGTGTGCAGGAATAGCCCGCGGGTTTGTCAGAACATGTACACAGAAGGAAATGGGACCTATGTAATATTAATAGGGGTCTAGAAAAGGCCTGAAGATTCAATTTGACTTAGCACATTGAAATATCCTAGATCGGGAGGTCGAAAAACCCCAAGAGGGTAGGGGGGCTGCATTAATTTCTTTTGGGAGGTGTAATTCCTGTTTTTTTGTTTTCCATTTGTGCCATGGAAGATTCCTGTTAGACGTTCTCCAAAGATCCTTAACCCATCTGAATATTTTGGGTTGTAGTGATTGAGGCAGGGGATTTATCTCTTCTAGAGTGGCTAGAGGCATTTTTTGTTGTCATGAGTCCTACCCGAACAATTCACTTTTCCCATTCCTGATTTCCCCAAAAAAATATTTATGGACTAGTTTTTTGTTGAGCCAGGCCATGTTCCAAATATTGGATCCCTGAATCTGGTCAGTTAATCTGGTTAGTTGTTATGCTCATGTGATCGATGCATATCTCTATTTCCAAATTTGTTCCTAGAGTTTTGTAGGGTTCTTAATCCATCACCGTCATAATTTAGCTCCCATGACTTGATGAAATTTTCCTTGGTCTTGGAGCCCTATTCCACCCATAGCTTTGGGATTACAAAGCTTATCCCAGCCCACTAATGCCCACTTTTTATTAGGGTGGTTCCCATGCCATAAGAAGTTGTGTTGTATGTTCCTAATGGTCTAAATGATGGAATTGGGTGTTGCTATAGCTGTGAAAAGGTAGGTTGGAAAGGCTTGCAGGATAGACTTGAGGAGCATCATTCTAGCTGCAATATTAAGAGGTCTAAAGGTCCAGTTGTTGAGTCTATTGGAAATGGAGAGAAGAAGAATTTCCCAAGAGATGAAGCACGTAGGCAAACCTATGAGGGGTATGCCAAGATAATTGGATGGAAGGGAGATATTAGGTATACCTAGGAGGAGGGAAATGTGATTTTGGATGACGACTGGCATATTGAAGAAGTAGAGATTACATTTATGAAGGTTAAGGGACATTCTTGATGCATCCGAAAAGTCATTGAGAATGGAATTGAGTTTGGTGTCTTCATGAGATGTTAGAGTGTTTAAGAGGAGGGTTTCATCCAGAAACTCTCTATGCAAGGGGGATAGTTGAACATTTTGCAAGGGAACACCTTTAATGGATCTATCCAATACAAAGGATTTAAGGTAGTGTCCCAAGCCTTCCGTCATTAAAACAAGGAGGAATGGAGACAGGGGGTCTCCTTGATAAATTCCTCTAGTGGGGGAGAAGGGTTGGGAGGGAACTCCATTGACCAGGATAGAGAAGGAGGATAAAGAGGTGAGACTCATGATCCAATTCACCCAGTGGATTTTGAAACCAAATGCTTCTAGAAAGGAGAACATGTATTACCAATTGATTATGTCAAAAGATTTAGATAGATCGAGTTTTATGAGAGATCCGGATTATTTTCGCCACAAAATAAGAACGGAGATATAATAAAGAAATGCACAAAGATATCGCAGATATTCAATAATATAACATAAATGTATCAACAATGCAACCATAAAAACAGATATACAATAATAAATGATTTCTATTAATTAAAGAAATGTACAGAGACTGTAAAAATACAGAGTGAAAGACTCGCTAGAATGGTGACAGCTGATCTCTGAGAAGAGATGTGATGGCTACTCAAATTCGTAAAAAAATCATTACAATGAGGCTGTGAAGGCCTTTTTACAATAAACGGGAATGCCAAAAACCCTAGACATCCAAAAACCTAACCCTAGTATTTTGGGTAAGTTAGTACATCAACTTCTTGTGGTCATAACATTTGCATACGATCTTCGTTTTAGGTGTATGATAGCTCGTTGGAAAGGTATCATTGAGGGGATTAATTTTGGGGGATAAATCATGCCTTTTTATTTCATTGAGAACCTCGATATTGAAAAATGTTCATTTGGGCCCTCAAAATGGCACCGGAAGTTAAAAACTGCTAAAAATAGTAAATTGCCAAATTTGCTAGAAAACTGTTTTGAGCCAATCGAAAAAGGTTGGTGGCCACTGATATCCACCTGGATCAATCATCCCTCTTTAGGAAGAAATGGTATCCATTGATTTGAGTTCCCAAGGGAGAGGGAAAACCATTTGCTGAATCTGCATCTTGGTGAGTTGCTTGCCTTGTTGGAGATGTCACACTGCTCAGTTTGTGGAAGTCTGTCACGAACTTGTTGAGGTTGAGGTTGTTCAACAATTCAATATACATGAGAGGATGGTGTGTAGAATGAATATTTGTGCTTTCTTGCAGCCTTTTTGACCTGCTTCTGTTGGATAGAAGGTGCTTGGGGCGAGGCTGTAGTGGTTGCAGTGTCCTTCTATTCTCCTTTTGAACAGATTGTGAAGAAGCTAAATTTTGTAGTATGAGACACTACCTTGTGACACTTTTTAGGTGGAGCAGTAGTTGGAACTACCTCTAGTATTTTGTAGAGATGAACCCCCAAAGAAGCAATGACACTGCGGGGTCAAGATTCATAAACAACATGGCACTTTCACATAAATGGTTGGCCCAAGAGAACATCATAGACATCCAGTGGGGCAACATCCCATAATACCTCATCCTTGAAGGGTTGGATTCCGTATTACAATCGACATTGTTGGCTGACACGAAGATCTCATCCTTGGCAAAGCCACTCAATGTTGTATGGTTGTGGGTGTGGTGTTGTCGACAATCCCAACTGTTTGACAACCTCTATTGAGATGAGGTTATTCTGGCTTATGTTATCAAAAATAAAATGTAGCGGGGTCCCCTTCAACCACATTTATGAACGAAAAAGGCGCTCCCCCTCTTCAAGATCTATTGGTTCTTCTGGTTGAATTGTTGCGGTCACGACAATAGCAGTGGGGTATGCGTCAATGATCTGTCCTTTACCATTATTTTCAGAATTAGATTCTGAATCAGGGTTCGGATCTTTGTCTTTAATCTTGACCACCAATGACTGTTTTGAGTGACATTCAACGGTGTTGTGCCAGGGGCTTTTGTGGAACTCGCACCATTTTCTAGTGTCCTTCTTTGTCTTCTTGTGACCCTTCTTTTCTCGTGTCTTGGATTGGTTTTTGGGAGACTGTTTGTTAGGGTCATATTTATCATACTTTGGTTGTTGAAAATTTGGAGACCTGAACTCCAATTTGTTCTGGTGCCTAAATTTTTGCTCGATTTTAACATCATATCGATAAGAAACACCGAGTGATGAGATGTCCAGAAAATCCATTTAAGTTTGGATGTATCTATGTAGAGCCCCATGGTATTTTAGAACCAAATGTTGCTCAAAGTCTTCGATACCTATATTGGTGCGCGAGATATGGAAGTTATTGGTGAACTCTGGAACTGCTTGGCCCCCTCTCTTGCCACATTGTGGTCCATCTCATGTACTGGTCCTCATAGTTTCCAACAGGGTAATAATGTTCCTTTACCGCATCCACAAAAAAATCCCAAGTGGGATTGGCCCCATATATTCTAGAATCCTCTGTGGAAATTTTCTCCCAGTAATTTTCCCACCAATGTTTGACATGAGGGATATCTTTTAGGAGTGCGAAGGTGATATTTTCTTTGTCAGAAAAATTGTGAACAGAGAAATAACCTTCTAGCAGAGTTGAGCATTTTTCTAGGGCTTCTGCATCTATCTATCCTTCAAATACAGGAATATCAAAATTAACTTGTACTTTGAAAGGTGAGGTGCCTCCAAAGTGGCCGCTTGATGAATATGCACCTTCTACTATTGGTAGGTTTTGAAGGATGTGGGCAAAATTCTCCATCATTTCGTCCCTCTGTCGCGCGAGAACTTGCTCAAGAAACAGATTGATAGGATCGTCTGCTCTGTCATTTTTATTTTATTCCACCATTGAGGGTTTCTTGGGTGTGTGAGAGTGATTTTCTTCAAGAGATACAATATTGAGACCCAACTTTCTATACTCAGACGTCGTCAGGGACATGCACAAAAAAAAATGATCAAGAGCAGCCTACTCTGATACCACTAATCAAGATTATTTTTTCCACAAAATGAGAATGGAGATATAATAAAGAAATGCACAGAGATATCACAGATATTTGATAATATAACAGAAATGTATCAGAGATGCAACCATAAAAAAATATATACAGTAATACACGATTTCTATTAATCAAAGAAATGTATAGAGACTGTAAAAATACAGAGTGAAAGACTCGCTAGAATGGTGGCATCTTATCTCTGAGAAGAGATGTGATGGCTACTCGCATTTGCAAGAAAATCATTAAAGTGAGGCTCTGAAATCCTTTTTACAATAAATAGGAATGCCCAAAACCCTAGACATCCAAAAACCTAACCCTAGGAGATGAAGTGCCAAAAGTCATGTGCGCCCCATTTGGGTAAGTTAGTACATCAACTTCCTAGGGTCGTAACTTTTGCATACGATATCCGTTTTAGGCGTATGATAGCTCGTTGGAAAGGTATCATCGAGGAGATTCATTGTGAGGGATCAATAATGCCTTAAAATATAATTGAGAACCTATATATCGAAAAAACCTTCATTTGGGCCCTCAAAATGGCGCCGAAAGTTAAAAACTTCTAAAAATAGTAAATTGCCAAATTTGCCAGAAAATTGTTTTGAGCCAGTAAAAAAAGGTGGGTGGCCACTGATATCCACCTAGATTAATACTTGGGATCTTATTTGTCTTCAGTGAGTGGATAACCTCATGTGTGAGGATGACACTGTCCATGATTTGTCTGCCTTCCATGTAGCTTGCTTTCTCTTTGGATATGACAAAAGGTAGAATTGGTTTGAAACACGTGGCTATGAACTTGGTGATGATTTTGTAGATGATGTTGCATAGGGAAATAGGTTTATACTGTTTGGGGTGAGTGACCCTCTCCTCTTTCAAGATGAGAGTGAGGAAGGTGGAACTAAGGACAGGGAGGACTTAGCCTTGGGTTCTGGATTCCTCTACCACCTGCCAAACTTCTTCCTTGATCATATCCCAACAATAATGAAAGAATTTCGTAGTGAAGTCGTTTGGAATTGGTGCTTTCCCTGAGAGAATTTATTTGACTGCATGGTCCACTTCCTCTTGAGTAATGGGTCTCATTAAGGCTTCATTATGTTCCTGAGTTACCAGGGAGGGTATTTTCCTAGTTATTTTGTTGATTGTTGACGCTCTATCATCATTAGTTTCTGTTAGAAGGTCTTTGTAGTAGTTGGCTAGTTCCTCAAAAATTTGGTTGTTATCTCTAATGGGGTTACCTTAAGCATATTCCAACTCAGTTATCCTATTTATGTATCTACGATGCACCATTTCTCTATGGAAGAAATTGGTGTTCCTCTTGCCCTCTTTGAGCCACTGAAACCTGGATTTCTAACGCCATAAGATTTCCTCCTTCCTTTTCCGTTCTTCTAATTTCGCATGAAGCTCCTCTTCCTCATTCATTAATTTTGTGGTTCTGATTCCTGAAATGAAGGTATTATGTAGAGTTTCTGGTTTATTCTCAATTTTATGCATCCATTGAAAGATGGACCAAAGGTGGTTTTATTCCTAAGCTTCAAATGTATCTTGAAATTTTTGAGTCACTACTGAAATTTGTACATGCAGGTACCATGTTCTATTTCTACTTGGCTCCACCGAGAAGTTGTGAGCTGATGAAAGTCAGGCTGGTAAAGCCAAAATTTCTCAAATCTAAAGGGTTTGAGTTTTAGCGTCGATCCTACATCTATACAAAGTGATATGGGCCAGTGGTATGAGCCGACTCTTGGAAGAATGTTGACCTTTATGGCTGGATCCTCCACTAGCAGGGCTTCTATTGTGAGGAATTAGCCTAGTTGGAAAGAAACCTACTAATGTCTAGATCTGCGGTTGGACCAGGTGAAAATTCCATTTCACATTTCTATATCTAAGAGATTCAACTGGTCTATGAGATTTCTGAACTTACCACTATCTTTCTCCAGCCATTTAGTGCCCCCAGGTTTCTCCTCCAATGTCAGAATCATATTGAAGTCGCCTCCCAACACCTAGTTGGGCATGCTCAATAGTGATTTGATGGAATTTATTCACTTCAAGAATTTTTCTTTTTCCTATAGGATTTGAGGTCCATAAAGATTTGTGATTTCCCCTTCCTTGGTAGATCCTATGAATTTGAAATGTGTCGTGATCGTACCTATAGTGGAGAAGAACCGATCTATTTTAATAGTTGTATGATTCCAAAGGATTGCTAATCCCCCTTCCGCTCTGGTGGATTATGTGTGGAGGGAGTCAAACCCTCTCCAACAATGGTGAAATATAGTCTATGCTTGTGTTCCAATACATGAGGTCTCCTGTAATAGGATAACATCTAGATTTTCTGCGCGTATACATTCTCAAAGAGTCTTTTGTTTGGATATTCCATTGAGTCCTCTAATGTTCTAAGTTATGATATTCATCATGATGATTGGGGAGGTGGGTGGAGGTATCCCTCCGAGAGCCTTTGAACCTAGCCTGAGTTCATCATGAAGTTCCCTACTTCTTTGAAGAGCTAGTGGGAAGATTTGTGGCCTCATATTTTGTTTTCTCATGGGGCGTTCTTTGAGTCTATGGCTGGGTTTGTGGCTATGACCAGTCGTGCAGTGGATCCAATTGTGGAATCTATGAACACATTATGAACCTTTCTGAGTTTTTCTATAGGGATTGCATGCAAATCCTTCCTATTGAAGGCCTCCTCTAGTTTTTCAAGGTCTATGCCTGCCATGTCTTGCTCGTATAACTGCCTAAGGGTATCCCTGTTTTCCTCTGGCTTGTTTTCTTGATGATATTGTTTTTCTTAGGAATATTGGTGTGAGGCTTGACCTTTTCCTTTCTATTGGATTTTCGATTTATGTGGATTTTAGACCTCTTCTTCTTCTGACAACTTATTTAGAATGTCATAGGAGTTTTTGGTGGTTATTTTCGAAGCATTTTACGGATTCTGCTTCTGTGGTGGGTTCCATTTCTAGCCTATGATTGTGGTGAAGACATATTTATGTTTGTTCTCCCTAGATTTGGGAGGCCTGGGTATTCAATGGGTATTCAAAAAAGAGGTGGTTGTGCTCATGAAATTTTCTACAACGAAAGGGGATGTGCTCATATTCTATTGTTTGGTTCCATTCCTCATCCTAATATTCCAGAGTTACTAAGCCTGGTAATTATTTTGAGATGTCCATGTAAACACAGATCCTGGCATAGGAGGTATATTTTATTTGTTTTGTGTCTTCCAACTATTTGACGTATCACCCCATTTTGTTTCCTATAACCATAAGTATTTCTTCCAGGCAGAACTCTTGAGGCAAGGAATATAGCCTGATCCAGATTGTGGCCATGGTGAAATCCTCCTTTTCTAGGCTGAAGTGGTCTTTCCAGAATCACAGGAATAAACCTGCTGAGTTGTAGAAGTACAACCCATTGTCAAATATTGTGTCCTTGTCTTCTAGGTTGTAGAGGATAATCATGAAAAACCCTTTGGAGTTGATTTGAACCTCATAGTATCATTTAGGGTTCCACCAATATTTTATCCATCGTAATAAATCTCGCTTAGAGAGCTAGAGCCCTAAGAACTTGCCGATTAGGGCATGCTCTCTCATGAACTGGGTGTTTTCGCCTACCCTCGCTGAGCTTATGAGATATCTGTGAGGTTTTTCCAAATGGGGAATGAATTTTCCTGGTTCACAGCCTTGAGATGCCTTTGGATGAGACGTGCTTGGCTCCACATCCATTTCTTTTTTGAGTCCATTCTCTCTGGTTAAGATTTGTTCGCTCATGTGTAGTGGTGGCTCAAAGGTGGGTCACTTGGCTCTTGTTCCTACTCTATCATTGGAAGTTAAATTACTGTACGAGGGGGTTCCCCCCCCCCTCCCCCCATTCTGGGCTCATCCTTTCCCCTCATCCATAGGGCGTCTGGTTGTACCAGCGCAAATCATGCAACAAGTGCGACTGCAGATGGGTTAGATCATTCAAGAAATCGTTGCGAGATCAGTAGGGTTTCCTCAGTCGCTCGAGATCGCTCTTGAAATTATTTTGTAGGTTAATAATGATTTTTTTTATTTTTTATTTATTTTTAATAATATTAAGTAAATTACATTTACCATAACCTTCCTTAACTTACATCACATATAACATTCCAATGCAACTATACAATATTCTTAAAATTACATAATTTTTAACATTCATTCTTCTCTTGGTTACAAGCCAAATTGATAATTTCATACCTTTACCATAGGTAAGTATCCATGAATGACACTTTAACCATTTTGGGACATAATTTCAGGCCTCGTTATATAGGGACATCCTACTGAACCTATTCACATGATTAATGAATCAAAAGTTCCACTTTTATAAAATGTTACACCTGTATTAGAAAAGTAGTGTTACATACCTGTGTTTCACTGGTAAAAGGTTTGTACTCATGATTAGGCCTAAGGAAGGCAACAATTTTATCACATCTCAAAAGAGTTATGAAACATCTTACTACATTGTCAAAAAAAACGTTGACATATTTCAAGGTTTTATAGTAATCCTCACACGTTTTTATATTTTGAGGATGCTTATTTTTAATTTTATGAATGTTAAGATCTTAATAGATATGAAGAGCTGAAATAACATGTTATATTTTATGAAAAATTCCATACTTATCCTACTAATCAATCAAGCCGGTCTTACTTTTTCATGGGAATAAAATTTTGTAAAGTGTTATAATTTATCCTAAGAAGTTTATAATCCTCATTACGAATAATTAATGTAACTCCTTTGTAAATTGGATTTCCTATTCCCTAATAAATTAGAAGGGATCATTATTTAACAAGTGAAATAACTGCAAAGCAGTTAGTCCCTGCCTCAATTAAAAATTCGAGGATTTGATAACGGATTTTATAAAATAGATAGGTATTGAGACCACAAGCTCTTGCTAACTAGTCTAGAAGTGTGGAATGAGAACAGTTGAAGAGTTGAAAAGGTGTCTTTATTGTTGATGAAACTGTAATCTAAACAAAGATATCTACCAACTAACTGTGTGCTAATATGGAGAATATTCAAAGCTCATAGAAATAGAACAAGTCGTTGGTCATAGTGCAAGCACCTTGAATTTGCTATTATTCCAATCCTTTTGATTTATTCAAAATAGGGGCCCTGTCATAGTAAGATCAAGATTCATAAAGTTGTAATTGGTAGACATCCTATCATTTTATGACAATTCCTTCACATTGATCATTCCACTTGAACTGAGTTTTTTTGTTGGTCAAATTCATCAATCACTGTTACTCCTTAGCAAATATGAACTAACTTTATAAATAAGGTGAGAGGTTTCATACAATCATTTTCCATCTTGATCCTTGTGCTTATCATACTGAATTGACATTATAGTTGTTGCATGGAATTAAATACAGACCATAACAAGCATTAGAAACTAACATGGTGGAACAAGGATAAAACTGATATTCCAAAATCCATGTCTTAGCCGAGAAAAAAATTCACGGTCATGTTTAAACTATCTTTTGTATATAAGAAAATGAGTGGAACAAAGAAATTTATTTTGAAAGGCCATGTCATAAATAATAAAACATAAATCTATTTTCCTGAAATTACCAGTTGGTGGCAACACATTGTTCACAAGAATAAGTAACCCCTTCTCTACGCTAAGTCAGTGTCCACCTTTAAATATACACACTTTATTTTCACCTCCACTGTATTTGTGATCTATCTTTTTCACCTTCGCAACAGTGATACTGGATTTAAAAAAAAAAATGGTGACACATATTTAATTTAAAAATTAAATTTTAATAAAATGAATTTCATATTGTAATGTTATCCATAACAGATAGTAGGTTATAATTGTGATACTTTAAGTGAAATTAAAATTTCTAATATAATATTATTGAGGTGTAGATAATAAAAAATAAAATAAAAAATTAATTATCGAGTCTTATCTCTAAACTGAGAAAAGATTATTGGAAATTGAGTATGCATCAACATTCTACGGGTATTGGAACAACACTGTTGGATTACTTTGAGGCGGGTCGAATCAGTAATAGAGCAATATAATCCTTTTTAATCATATAATCCAAGTGCTATATCGGTGAAGCATTATCATCTAATAACTGCAGAGTAAATAAGAAATGGACAAATGAACAAACATACACATACATAGTACACCAATATTTTACGTGGAAACCCAAATCGGGAGAAAACCAAAGAATTATTTTTCTTATATGTTGTGAAGAATTACATTCATTGGAAGCACCAACTTCCTTTTTTTTCCAACAGCAATTGGAAGGAGGCTCCAACCCCCTAGTTTCTCAGGCTACAACCTGAGAGAAGCTCCAACTTTGCAATTCTCTGGCTACAACCAGAAGGAGGATACAACCACCTATGTTCTCCGGCTACAACCCGAAGGTGGCTACAACCACCTGTCCTTGCCCCGTCCTGCCACCCTGGAGTAGAAGTAGAATGATGGAACCATTTTCAAACTGTCACTGTGAGATATACCATTGTAAACATGTACCAATAAATATGAACCATGCATCAATCAGTACCTCAACCTGTAATCAACCTCTACAATAAACAAGTGCATCAACCATGCACCAACCTATACCAAATAAGTTGTAATCAACATGTACCATAAACAAGTGCATCCAACCATGTACCAAGTATGTACCAATCATGTTTCAACTACTCATGAACTATGACTCATCAATATGTACCAACATCATTGTTGGCCCTTGGGTATGGAATCAAGCGAAGATCAAGGAGGAAGAGGTAAAATGCGAACTTTGCGAGAGACACAATGATTGTTACTGGGTCAAAGTAAGAAAAATAGAAGAAAAGAAGGAGTGAAGCCCAATAAAGCTAGTCGTTGGATGAGGAGATCAAGAATGAAAGATAATCAAGGTACATGGATTGATGACAACTCAGATAGCGGGAAAAGCCACCGTTAGCACCGAGTGGGAAGAAAGGAGAGATAGGTTGGAAAATCTTGGTAAAAGAGGGTCAAGTTGACATAGGGTTTTAGACACCTAGGGTTTGTATATCTAGGGTTTTGACACCTAGGCCTCGACCTAAGGCTGTCGGTGAGGGACTATATTGTATAAATAGAGGTCGAGAGGACCTGGTTTGGGGCGGTACTGTTGTTGAGCATTGTTATTGATTGTTGTTCATGAGAGAATATTGTATTGTGAGGGAGAGAAGGGCTGAGAGTAAGAGCCTTCTGTCATTCTAAGATCTTCAGCTGGCTGAGAATATCAATTCCCACAGCTAGGTGCCCAGGAGGGGGAGAGAAAGAGAGAAGAAGAAGAAGATCTGCTGGCAGAGAGTGTAGATAAGAACTGTAAGATTTAGCTTAATATATCATAAGAACAGTTCTGTGGACATAGCCCTAGAGAGAGGGTGAACCACATATACCTGGTGTTATGTGTGTATGATTGATGCTTTATCTTTGTCTTTGATATACTTTTAATACATTATTGTATTAGATCAGATCTATAGAATGTGGGGTAGATTTTAGTGACAAGTGAGCTAGGTATACTTCGTTGTATTGCGTCAAGATCCACTTGATATTCCCCTGGTTGTAGACATCTCTGTCCTGCAACCCCCTCATAGCTACTTCGAGTGAGACTGCATCTGCTTCGCAGGTGTTGTCGAAAGGGCCAATAGTTATGGCTTGTTGGTGCACTCTTGGAGTGAACCTTGGTTACGCCCCTATGCCAACAAATGGTTCTATTACCATGACCAGAATCTTTGTGAGGGAATGTCAAGGTGGTTCCCATTGAAGACAAAGATTCAAAAGTGGATAGAAGATCAAGAAAGGGACTGAGTTGAAGCCCAAAACAAGAACCCTAAGTTGAGTACTGAAGATTGGCTACAAAGATACATTTTCATCGACATCCAGGAGATCTTCTTTGGAGGAATCCATCAAGATTTGTTTGAGTGGTTGGCTAGGTTTGTTGATACCCAGTTACATATAAAATCTAGACCCCCTGTGTTTTGGATGTCAACGTCGATTCAGAAGGTTAAAAGAGTCGACAACGTTGTATCCAGAGAAGTAGATCATTGGTTTGATAGTACCATTGGAGGGTATATCACTGAATTTGTTGTTGACAGAGTAGAATCGTATAGCCAAGTTGAGAGATACTTTTTCAAAGGACCCAGAGGGATTTTTTTTCATTTTTTGAAGTTAAGAATCAAGATTCTCTTGCATGAGAAGAATATTTTAAAGATACAGTAGATTGGTTGAAGCCAGAAAAGCTAATGTTCAAAAATTCAGACAGTGACAACGACATAGAAGCTGAACATATGTGTAGTGGGAGAGTGTTTAGAGGGGTTCACCTTGAGAACTTGTTCAAGAAAACTACAGAGAATAAGGTTTATACAGTTAGGAAGAGGAGGATATAACAGACGAATAAGGTCCAGAACCCTCTAGGTGAGAGGAAGGAACAACTAAATAACTTCACCAGGATGAGCTAGAAAACTCATGAACTATGCAGATTGTTGAATTAAGTATCATTAACCCTCCTATTGTTTCAACAGCACTAGGAAATCAGAGTCATCAGAGTCCTTAGAGTGTTACTATTAGTAGTTCAACATCTACTCATACAGGAAACCCAAGTAGCTCTATGGCGGATGAATTGAGGTTATCTATCTTTAGAGGGGATGGATCTAAAGACCCAAATCAACACTGATTACTGTGTGAAGCTATGTGGAATATTAAGAATGTCACTGATAAGGCTGTCAAAAGAACCCAGTTCACCACTACTCTTAGATATCGCACACTAAGTCCATACATGAATCTTGTCCAAGGACTTGTACATCCCCAAAAATTAAATGTGATCAAGAACACGCTAATTGCATAATTCAAGAAACCAAAATCAGAGTCACAATGTATTACAGAGATGAAGGAGATCAAACAGAAGGTCTCCAAACCTGTCTGGGAATTCGATCATAGATTCAAGACTTTAACAGGCTGATTAACTTTTAAGATCCCAGATGAATAGAACTAAGAATGGTTCATCATTGTGTTGTTACCACACATCAGAGTTCCTTCAATGCAACATAAAATTGCTTCATAGTCTGAGGTGCTACAAATCACCATGAAGCTTGAATCAACCCCTATGGGAGAATCCAGCTCAGGTATGAGCCAGATCTTGAGCCAACTGACCAATTTGTGTTTACAGGTCAAAGACATAAAAAAGGATAAGGGAAAGGACAAAAGAGAATACATCTGGTGTGTCATATGTAGATTAGAGGGCCATGATAAGGAACATTGCCCTACATTTCATGAATATCTTTCCTAAGGAGATCCGAGCCCCTTGAAGAAAGTCATATTTCCCTGGTGTGAAGTATGCAGAAACCGACATCACCCTGGTGAGTGCTATTACATGCAGAAGTATGTTAAGACACCTTCAAACTTATATTGCACCTTTTGTAAGTCAGTAGGGCATGATGATAGAGACTGTAGGGACTATGACCTCATGTATGAAAGGTCAAGAGATGTATAAAAGATTCAAGGTGAAGTATAGCAAGAAGGAAACACTGAGCAATACAACTCTCCGGGAAGAGGAAACTTCAATCCTTGCGATGGATACAAAGGATGAGGATGAGGAGGAGGGATGGGTCGAGGCCAATGACAGATAATTTTTTATAACTACGCACAACTAGGACATCTAGCAAGGGATTGTCATAACCCTTGTACTACTTGCAATTATTGCAATTCTTTTGAGCATGTTATAGAAGATCGCCCTATATTGTTGGCTAAGCTTCAAGAAACACGAGGACCTCAACAGAACCCACAAGTGTAGTTGATATATGCTAAACCTCATGGAGCATACCCTAGAGTTTTTGTTATTACTCGAGGAGGTGTTGTTACAGGAAAAGATAGAGTGACCTAGGAAAAGACTACAAAAGACTCCAGAGTTAGAAAAGTTGCGGAGAAGACTCAAACTTTTGATGCCAAGAAATAAATATGAACATTTGAAAATTCAAGGAAAGAATTTAGAAGAGATCAAGGCTCATCATCAGGAACATGGTCATAAGTAAGAGAATATGGAATTCCATTGGTATTTGATCAGTTTGCTTCGCTGAGAGAGGGAAAAGGGGTAAGAAAGTTTTTATTAAGGTTGGTTGTCATTGATGTCAACCCTTGAAGAAAGCTAGCACAAAGGTTTGGGTAATGGACCCAATATTGTTTGATATAAATATGACTCATTATTGTTTTTTCATGGTTTATAAGAAGTAAATATGGATGAACTCCAAAGTGGCACCCTTATGGTGAAAGCCCTCATGGGAAGACGCTTTGTGGAGTAAGAGAACCCATGCTTAATTTTGGAATAATGAGATAAAAGAAAGTGAATTTGTCAGGGAAAATATCCTATATGGATAGTGATTTTCATGTCATTTCCTGTGATATGTGGAATGTCACATAATTTCTCATGGTTAGAGAGTTATGGCCATGAGAAGTTGGAGACCCTAGGTTTGGGTAATGGACCCAAGTTTGTTTGATGGGTAAAGGTATGAGTTATGATATATTTTCAGATAATACTATTCTATATGGATATTACATGTCATGCCATTTTTGGCGGTATGTAGAATGTCACATAACTCCTCACGGTTTGGGAGTTATGGCCTTACGAAGTTGGAGGACCCTCATATGTCATCTAGAAGCCCCAAAAGGTGAAAGTAGTCAAAGTGGTTTAAGAGATTTTAAAAGTTAAATAATAAAGTGAAGCGATGAGTGTATTATAATTCAAAGTGAATACAAAATAAATTATTTAGATAATAAATTTAATGGAGAAATTAGAAGTGGACCCAACCCTAAAATAAGGAATGTGGGCCAAGTGACCTAGAAGATGTTTTTAAAGAAGCTACTTGGAGAGTATAATTAAGAGGCAAGGCTCTCTCATTTGAATCACACTTGAGAATATTGAATATCTATATGTGTCTGAGGTAACCAAGGATATATAAACCATAATATTGAGTGAAGTTGAAGAAAAGAAGGCCGAAATGCAAGGAATGATAAATTATTTTGATGGTGCTTTCTAAGGTATGTTATTTACAAGTCATCTCACCATTTTCTCTATAAAAAAATTTCTATAATGATTAAGACCATGAAATTGCTCTGCAAGTGAGGAAACAAATCCAAGTATCTATGGTAAAACATTCATCTTCTGGGTCATTGTATTTTGGGAGTTACACTCTGTGGAAAATAGGGTTTGTGGTTAGTCCTGAAACTAGTCAAAATCAGATATTTCAGGTAAAATTGTCATAAATTATTCATAAAAGATCCAAATTTAGTGAGACCAAATGTGTTGGTTAGGGTACAGTCTGTAGTAGTTTTTATAATAGTTTCATATCAATTCATCAAATATTTTGTGCAAGGCATGTTCTACAAGGTCGCTCTCTAGAATAAGCTAGAATTCATAAAGGTATGCCATTTTTTCTATAACTCCTTTTCTGAGAGGTTCCAAATAGTGAAACTTGGAGGAATTTCATAAACAAAACTGAAGAAAATTGTGCATCAGTTTCATATCTTTATACATTACAGGTTCAAATTTATGATTACTTCACGTTAGGGTTGTTGACTAATCATAAACTAGGCATGTGAGACTAAAGAAAAGTTTGATGAAAATGCTAGTCTCTTGTTTTTAAAGTCAAGGAAGGTTTGCAGGAATGTGATCATATACACCAGGTCTATTATAGAGCTACAAACTAGATTTGGATGATGAAATTGATGAGGGCTTTTTGTTGTGGTACATGTTGAGTACATGGTTGAGACAAGTAGTTGATGAGGTGGCGCAAATACATGATGTGTATAGTTGATGATGTTGGTACATATTGATGAGTCATAGTTGATGATTAGTTGACACATGATTGATACATACTTGGTACATGGTTGGATGCACTTGTTTACGGTATAAGTTGATTACAGGTTGGTGCATGGTTGATGCACTTGTCTATGGCAGGTTGAGTATAGGTTGATGCATGGTTGATGCATGGCTCAAATTTATTGGTATAGGTTTACAACGGTATATATCATAGTGATAGTGTGACAGTGGTTCCATCATTCTACTTCTACTTCAGGGTGGCAGGATGGGGCAAGGACAGGTGGTTGTAGCCATCTTCTGGTTGTAGCCCGAGAACATTGGGGGTTGTATCCTCCTTCTGGTTGTAGCCAAAGAATTGGGGAGTTGGATATTGCCTTAGGTTGTAGCCTGAGAAACTAGGGGGTTGGAGCCTCCTTCCAGTTGTAGCTGGAAAACAAAGGAAGTTGGTGCTTCCAATGAATGTAATTCTTCAAGACATATTAGAAAAAGCATTCTGTGGTTTTCTGCCAATTTGGCTTTCCATGTAAAACACTGGTGTATTGTGTATGTGTGTGATTGTCTATTTCTTACTGTTCATTATTGGATAATAATTCTACATTGATATAACATTTGAATAAAAAATATTATAATTACGCTATCACTGATTCATCCCCCTTCTCAATAATCCAACAATTGATATCAGAGAAGGTTCCTTCAGAAATGAGTTTAACCACTGAATAATAGATCATGGAGAGTACCAATTCGTATAAAAATGGAATAACACAGTTTGATGGACAGAAGTATGTTTTTTGGAGCATAAGGATGAATAAATATATACAGGCACAGGGATTTCAAGTTTGGAAATCAATTGTAGATGGATACACAGCACCAGTAGTTCCACAAACAAATGAAAAAGAAGTGAAACTTGGTGAGAATAATTCCAAAGCCATAAATTTACTTTTGAATGGTCTCAGTGATACGGTATTCACCAAAGTTTCACATTGTAAATCTGCTAAAGAGATTTGGGACAAGATTCAAAATATTTATGAAGGAGATTCAAAAGTCAAAGCAGCAAAGCTTCAAACTTACATAGGTTAGTTCGAACAACTAAAAATTAAGGAAGATGAAGATATCGTAGCCTACTTCTTATGAGTCGATGAAACAATGAATGGAATCATAGTATTGGGAGAATAAATTGAAGAATCTGTAATTGTTCAAAAGGTACTAAGATCTCTTCCTATGAGATTCAACCCTAAGATATCAACACTAGAAGAAAGATTGGATCTAAACTCAATAATCATGGACAAACGACATGGAATCTTCACAACATATGAGATGAGAACTGAACAGGAAAATCTAGATGTAAAAGAAGAAACCTTCAAAGCATCCAAAAGATCAAAGAAAAAAAAAAGGAACAAGAAGAATATAGCAGCAACAACGACGTCTCAGAAGATGATGAAGAAGTGGCCAACTTCATCAAAATACTGAACAAGGGAACCAACGATAAGTACATAGGTAAGATTCCTTTAATTTGTTTTAATGGTGATGGTATTGGTCATTTTGCTAACAAATTTCCTTTGAAAAGAAATGATGAAGGTTACTCAAAAGGCAGACAAACATATAAAGGTAAAAGAACTACAATGAAATTTTTCAAGAAAAAAATTTACACCAAAGAAGGCATCTCATCATCAGATGAAGATGAAGATAGTGATAGTGAAACAGGGAGAGTTCTATTCATGACAGCAGAAGACACTAATAAATAAGACTCCAAAGAATAATATGAAGAAGCATATGAAGAAGAAATTGAAGAGGCAGAAGTTGAATTCCGAGAAGAATTAATGAGTGTCATAGAAGTTATCAGAAGAGAAAAGAAGAAAAACAAGAAACTACAAGCAGAACTAGATACGAGAAAAGACACTCAAGAATTAGAACAAATGATCACAAAATTGAAGGTTCAAATAGAAGATAAAAGAATTGAAGAAGCACTCAAAGAACAGCTAGAAGGAAAGGACAGGATCATTGGAAACCTGGAAGAAAAGATTGTCACACTAAGAAAGGATAATCAAAAGAAAAATATGCAGAATAGATCAAAATTTATGCATGACATTATCAATAGTAAAAAATATTATCTTGACAAGTCCAGACTTGGATACAATCAGACAGAAAAGAGATCAAGCTCCAAAACAACAGAGCAAGAAACAAATCCAAAAATTTATGCAGAAACAATCAT
Source organism: Picea engelmannii (assembly GCA_009831015.1). NCBI lineage: Eukaryota > Viridiplantae > Streptophyta > Pinopsida > Pinales > Pinaceae > Picea > Picea engelmannii. The sequence continues at coordinate 279,274 of ML796092.1, forward strand.
AGGGGATGAAAAGATATACAAGGAAGATTACAGGGACACTCCTCCACCGAGAAGATCAGATTTCAGAATCAACAACAGATAGACAGGCCTCAAGAAGAGGAAGGATTCATAAGAGCACCTTCTTTCATAAGATCTTCAACTACCAGGTATCAAACTATATTTTTTGGTTTATGTTATGCATGTAATAATTTTGGACATAAAGCTGTAAATTGCAGAGCTAACAACAAGAACAATAACTACTTTGAGAGTCATACAGAAAGGGGTTATTCAAGAAGACCTAGTGAAACACAAAGAAGAAGTTACAACATGCTTGAATCTTTGAGCACTGAAGTGGAATGTTACAAATGTAACAATTTTGGACACATGGCCACAAATTGTAGAATGATAGTCCCTCCTAAAGAACCTAAACATAGTCACAAACAAGAACCTCAGAAAATGACATGGATAAGAAAACAAGATCAGTATAGCAATGAAGAATGCACAGTCACTCAACAAGCTAAATAGAAGAAACATGGTTGGTATGTTGACAGTGGATGTTCAAAACACATGACAGGTGATAGAAACAATTTTCTTACATTATGAAAGGAAAGAGATGGACCAATCTCCTTTGGAAATGATGATTCATCCAAAATCATTGGAAAAGGCACAGTCTGAATTTGGAACAAGAATGAAAAGGTAGAAAATGTTCTACTAATAGAAGATATGAAACATAATCCTTTAAGTGTGAGTCAAATGTGTGACCAAGGTCATAAATTTGCTTTCGATTCACAAAAATGTGAGATAAGAAAATAAGATTCAGGGAAATTGGTCGCTACAGCTGCAAGAACTTCAAGCAACATATATGTGTTAAGCAAAATTGGAAATGAAAAGTGTTGTCTAGGAAAGGAAGATGAAAGTTGGCTATGGAACAAAAGAATGGGTCACATGCATTTTGATA